>NLAL01000010.1:0-224339 GCA_002374735.1 Metschnikowia sp. 13-106.1
TACAGCGATATCGATAACTACGCATATCTTGATCCTGATATCGCTCCACACGGAGAAAAAATCCGCTACCAGAGGCTTCTCGAGGCAAAAGACCCTGTGTATTCCATTAACTTGAAAGCTATGATCAGAAAGGATGCTTTAAACTTGAAGACTAGTGGTGGAGACGGATGGTTCGAGGGAATTATGACCATGTCAGACCAATACACCAAGGAGAAGCTCTATGAATTGATGTTATAGTTCATGCATATCTATTACGCTTTAAATTACATGTCCAAAGCACTATTCATGTAACCACGGTAAAGTGACATGTACTGGTCTGAAGACGCATTGGTTTCGCGCGAGAAATATTGACCAATCCTACTATTTTCAAGATAAAGATGATAGGTTTGGGATGCCTTGGACCATTCCGAATGGGGCGAATCGCCAACAATTCTTACTTCCTCCCCTTCAAGAGATTTCACATACAGAGTCGGCTCCAGCAGACCCGGAGTGTCATGCAGCACAGCATGGACTTGGCCCATAAAAAGAAGATGGACCAGATGAAACTCAGAAACCGCAGTGCTGCTTACTACTCCATGTCCGTTATTATGTTCTTCACGGGTCTCTCATGCATAGCGGTGCCATTTTACAGATATCTTTGTAAGAGAACAGGATGGGGAGGAACTCCCATCACCGATGCCCGGATTTTCACCGCAGATAAAGTGGTTCCTGTAGATACCAACAAGAGAATCAAAATCTCCTTCACGTGCCAGGCATCTGGAATTCTCCCATGGAAGTTCACGCCTTTGCAAAAAGAAGTGTACATTGTTCCAGGTGAGACTGCATTGGTCTTCTACCGGGCCAAGAACATGTCCAAGGAAGATATCGTGGGAATGGCCACATACTCCGTCACCCCTGAGCACGTGGCCCCTTACTTCAACAAAATCCAATGTTTCTGTTTCGAGGAGCAACGGTTGGCTGCAGGAGAAGAGGTGGACATGCCCGTTTTCTTCTTCATTGACCCCGACTTTGCTAAGGACCCCGCCATGAAGAACATAGACGATGTGGTGTTGAATTATGCATTTTTCAAGGCTTCTCACCAAGACCGTGGTTTGTATCCAGTGCCCATTCAACAAGGAGTGGAAGTTTCAACGGCATAACGTAAAAGACCTTTAGGCACTCTCGACACATAAAGTTACTGTACATAGAATTAAAACTTGAAGCTCAAATTTACCTATAGATACTAGTATGACAGCTTTTTCTAAATTCTAAATTACGGTGGTCCATCTTAATAGTGTTCAACGGCATCTTCCATAATGAATATCACCATATAAATACTAATTACCACAAATAAATGTTACTGATGGGTGTTGGTTTAGTGCTTAATTCGTGAGTGGTGCGAACAACCCAGCCTTACCTAAGTCAAGCTCATTTAGTGCAATCTCACTCTACGTAATACTCTTCTACGAAATGGTATGTACACCACACACACAATTCCCATGGCATCTCTAACATAAAGGAACACGGAGTGAAACGCTCAAAGCTCTCAGGGCAGGCAAAAGCAGCCAAATTGGAAAAAGACCGCTTGAAGATCGAGAGGTATAAGGCGTTGTGCTCCACAGTACTAGATGCCAAAGCACGCAAGATCTACACCATGGCAAGCTTGGAAGACACCACCAAATTGCTCGACCTCAATCCCGAATTCAATTCTGTCTGGAACTTTAGAAGGTACATCATGATGGACTTGTTTAGGAAACAAGAATTGAAGCAGGTCCAGGCCTTAAGCGAAGACCTACGCATGGTGATGGACATGATGAAGCAGTTTCCCAAATGTTACTGGATCTGGAACCACCGGAAATGGTGTTTGGAAGAGTTGGATAAGATTGGTGGGGCCAAGTGGGAGTATGAGTTGGCTATAGTGCTGAAGTTGTTGGAACTCGATTCCAGAAACTTCCATGGCTGGCATTACAGACGCTATGTGATGCAGAAGATGGAAGAATCAAAGCTCAAGCAGGTCACTGGTGAAGAAAAGGTAGTGGAAGAGTTGCGTCTTCTACTAGGTGAATTCCAGTACACCACGCAAAAGATCAACCGCAATATCTCCAACTTCAGCGCTTGGCATAACAGAACGACTCTATTGAGGAGAATCTACGATTTGGTCCAAAAGGTTGAGACACCTGAAGCATTGGCTGAACACAAGGAACTCATCGAGAGGTTTCAATTCACGAAACAGCTCATGGCATACGAGTTGAATCTAGTGAAAACGGGAATGTACATGGATGCTGATGATACCTCAGTGTGGCTTTACATGAAATGGCTCCTTACATCTGATGTTTTTGAGCCGTGCTGCGACGTGGAGTTGTTAAACAGGCAACTACACGATATCGAGGAACTCAATACACTTGAGAGAGATGACAGCAAAGACGGCAAGGACAACGCGTGGTGTCTCAAAATGATTATTTTCTTACGGGCATTGAAAGCTCAAAAGAGCCACACCGACGCGGAGCATGATAGCATAATTGAAGAGTGCTTGCGTAAATTGGTGGAGCTGGATCCTTTGAGAAAAGGCCACTACTTGGAGCAAATAGCTGGCCGGGCCCCATTGATCTGCTAGAGGGTGCCATTGAGGTTGAACTTTGGAAAGACTTCATCAAAATCCTTTTTTTTTTGCTACACTTGAAACTTTTCATTTGCCGAAGTAAGGGCAGGTCATATCCGGTTCCAAGAAGGTATAGACTGCCCGCCTCAAACGGAAGTGTTTCTCGATGCGCAGCGATTTCCCCACACTTCTCAAATCGTCACATATGTCATGCGCACTTTTCCTATTTTGGCAATACTAGAGCCATGCGATGCCTATTGAGACGTTGTACGAAAGGTATAAAGGTGTGTAAGTCCCGGCCGTCTTAAGTGATCAGTTAGTGCTCCTTAATTTCCTTCAAATAACCTTTGCTATAATATCTTCTTATACCCCATTGTACCTGCCTATGATGACTAGCTCTCGCGATAAGTTCACTCTCTACTGGCTCAATGACTCCAGAGCCATGCGTATCATGTGGATGTTGGAGATTCTAGAGCTCGATTACGAGGTCGACATATTTGTTCGTCATCCAGAAACTTGGCGTGGCCCCCCAGAATTGTTTCATGTGCATCCTCTTGGAAAAGCACCAGTGTTAGAAGTCCAATTCGCTGATGGAAGACCAAACTTGCAGTTGGCTGAGTCTGGACTCATCATACAATACTTATGCAGACACTATGACCCCAAGAAAATCCTTTGTGGCAAGAACGAAGACGAGTCGCTACAAATTGACTATTACATTCACTACAGTGAAGGTACGCTCCAGAACCTTTTGATGTCGATGATTATCAACACTACTGCCAAGCGCATTGCACCTTTGGGGCTCAAAACCTTGGCCAAACTAGTTACCAAAGGCATCAACTACGGCTACTACTTACACGAGTTCACATTAAACATGGAATTCTTGGAAAAGAGACTCAGAGACAATGGAAGTGGGTTCTTTGTGGGCAAGACATTATCTGCAGCAGATGTGATGTTGAGTTTCCCCATCTACGAGAACATCTTCGACAATGAGGCCGGTGTGCGGGAATGTACCAACGAAACCCAGCTCTATAAGAAGTATCCACAGCTCAGCGCCTGGTGCGACAAAATCAGAAAAGACCCGATTTACCTGAGATTGAGTAAGTTGATGGAAGAGAAGGTGGAGGATATTAGGAAGCAGAACTAGACATGTAGAGTAATATTATTTGAACTTGGTAATAAATCAGAACTTAAGTTCAATATATAGAAGAGTATACACAACTAATCGTCAGCCAAACCCAAAGCCTGTCTTTGAGACTTGGATTTGGGGTCAAAGTATGGCACTTCAGCCAAAGACGTTACACGAGTACCATGTCTGGCCTCCTTTCCTTCGTGGTCCCAAACAGCATTGTGGTTGGCAATTCTGTTGTCCCAGATAGCAGAGGTACCCAAGCCGTCCTTAGACTTCCAGTTCCATCTGACTTGGATGTCGAGGTTCTTCTCGTAAACATCGAACAAGTACTCCAAGATTGTCTTGGACTCTGCTGCCTCCAAGCCCACAATACGAACCGTCATGGCTCTATTGACGAACAAGTACTTCCATCCAGTGGCAGGGTGAGTTCTGACAATAGGGTGCTCTCTCTCGATGTGAGCTGGTCCGTTGAATGGTCTCTCTCTGTTGATATAACCGTGGGCGGAACAGTAAATGGCAGTCTTACCGTCCAAGAACTTTTGGAAAGCTGGGGACAACTTGTCGTAAGCAGCGTATCCCGAAGCCCAGAGCGTGTCACCACCAACAGCTGGAATGGTGTCGTTGTGCAAGTGGGTGATGCCTGCGGGCTGGAACTCGTGAACCAAGTCGGCGTGCCATTTGCCGTTTCCCTTAGTGTTGTCCCTAAAAGTCAAAGGAAGGCCAAAGAATTCTTTGGCGTAGTCTTGCCAGATCACAGAGATACCGTTCAAGTCGTCACCGTTGACTCCGTTGGGCACTCTTGGAACTTGTGGGTGGACCTCCACTTGACCCCAGTACTTACCCAACTCCAATTGCTTTTGTGGGGACAAATCCTGGTCTCTGAAGAAAACAACCACTCTCTCAGCGATTAACAAGGCCAACTCGTCTTTTTGCTGGTCGGTCAATTCGGAAAGTTGTAACCCGACAATTTCCGTACCGATGTGGTTGGTCAAGTTGTTGACCTCTTTGGCGGCACCAAACAAGGCCTTCTTCTCGGGGTCAGCATTCTTGCCCCTCTCGATATATGGGTACTCTTTATTGCGGACCTCAAAAGCCTCGTCGACGTAGGTAGGAATATCTTCTCTGTCTGGGACTCTTGGGTAACCCTTGGACAAGTCAATGCCGTATTTTTCGAGCCTAGTTCTGGCAGGTGCAGGTAACTTCTCCAACCAGGAAGCAGCAGAGCCAGTTTTGAATTCTTTCTTGCCCCAAGGTCTTCCAACCACGCTCAACTTTGACAATTTGTCAATGGCAGATTGGTATTCTGAGCTGGTTTCGTTAGTCTGGACAATTGCAGGAGCCATTTTGAGGGACGTTTTATAAAAAGTAGCTGATCAGATGATCTTGATATGTGAAAAATACCCCTGGACCTTGACCAGCTTATAAAGGATTCCTTCCCCACGCGGATTACTAAGCCCAACGAAGTTCGGGAAACCACAGTTTTGCACCCATTCTTATCGCGCGAAATCTCCTCATCCACAGTGATGCAGTGTGGCATTTTCCGCAGCTCAGAGCCAGGAATCCCCGGAGTTGCGCCAAAAACAACACCGCACCACCAGGCGAGCATCGGAAAAAGGAACTCCCGCTCCGCCTATGTGCTTGACTAATGCCTAGGGCAAGTAATGCTACATGATATACGAGCTGTCTTTAAGATTATTGCATAAATCAGCCAATCGCTGGGTGCGAACCCTTTTCAATTAATAAGCAGAGGCACATCTGATCGGTGTGTGGATCACCAATTGTACTGGCTATCGTAGATACCCATATAGCCGAAGGTAATTTTATTTTGAGGACACATTCAAGTACAATTTTCTGCTGTTACCAAATATATGACCTGTTTACATCTAAGATTCTAGTCTAGTGAAAGTATATAGAGGTTGAGTCATCTGGATTAATTACGCTTGTATGAGCTCATGTCACTGTGGATGCCGCGTGGATGCAGTCCTCGACGCATTTCTGCTATAAAAATGTGGCACATTCCTGCAGTTTAAAGTAGTCTAATTTGTGGATAAAGGACAAGCTTATCCTTAAAGGGGAAAGCCGCCGGGCCGTGAACGGGTTGCAATTAAGAAGCGACTCAAAATGAGTTTTTTGTGCCCGCTCCTTTGAGAGAATGTGCAAAGCGTCCAACAACTCTTTCTAGTTTTGTCGGGATTAATAAATCTTTGAGAGCTCTTCGATTTCGTACTCGATCCAAGTGGCCATGCAGTTTTGATCCATGTTGTGCCCACTATCGTCGAACTTGCCTGGCTTACAACCTCTGGTGTTGTCACTGTTAGGGCAATTAGTGTATGGCGAGTGGTAGTATCCAATGTCTCTGAACCAGTGGATGTCCTTTTTGTCAGCAAATAATGCCAAGGCCAAAGAGTGCACTGGTGCATCTCCCCACCGCTCATAGTAAAAGTTGCCCGTCTCGTCTAAATGCTTGAACCAATTGGTATATGCCTCACTTCGATAGAAATCCATATCAGCAATTTCAAAGTTCGACCAGAAATGACATGTCGAATATCCGTTCGCCGTCTTGGTCTTCTTGGGGTTCTGTTGGTTTTCAGTTATCCATTGGAACGCCCCGTTCGGGTTCACATACTTGTAGTTGTCGCCTGTGTTGAGAAACTTGAGGGTTTCAGGGAGCAACGACCGGACACTGAGGTCAATGTCGTACAAGTTGATGGTAAACCCGTACAACTTCTTTGTTCCTGCGAGGTACTTAAACACGTCGTAGTTCAAGTCAGTGTAGAACTTAACACTAGGTTCGATTCTCCAGTAGTACTTGTACTTTTGCAACTCTGGCAAATCTTGGAACTTGCCTGAATAAAAGCGACACATATTGTGGTAGGAGCCCTTCTTAGCGTACGCAACCTTTTGATCGTGAAGTTGCTGCATGGCCACTCTTTCCCTCTCAGTGTCGATCGTCAGTGGCTTATCCCACACTTCTGGTGGTATATGCACAAATTCGATTGGAGCATCGGTGAAGGATCTGACCCGTTCTTTGAATCTTTCGGTGAAAGGCTCATCGTTGAGAAACGTGTATGGGTAGCGAAATTTGTGGTTGAAATGACTCTCGAACTGCCTCATGGTGCTTCTGATCCCAGATATTTCATTATTTCTGACTAGCGCAATGATTGTGGCATTCTCATGCTTGTACGTCAGGATGTTTTCAGGAGGCCGGATGGAATCCATATCAAAATCCTTTGGTTCATTGATCTTTTGAGCCAAAACGAGATCATACACCTCTTGGTTGGTAGCTAGGATTTGCTTGGGCGTTCCCTCTTTATTCTGGATGTATTTGAAAGATACAGCTTGTGGTTCTAAGTTGTAGCCAAGGGTAACGGTGGTGTTGGTGGTGAGTCT
Source organism: Metschnikowia sp. 13-106.1 (assembly GCA_002374735.1). NCBI lineage: Eukaryota > Fungi > Ascomycota > Pichiomycetes > Serinales > Metschnikowiaceae > Metschnikowia > Metschnikowia sp. 13-106.1. The sequence goes on from NLAL01000010.1 coordinate 7,098, forward strand.
CAAGAGGGACATCACATTGGCGTAGTGTTTGTCTAGTAAAGTGGGATCAACGGTATGGTGGTATGTGACCATCGAAATGATAAGAAGTAGCACGATCAAAGGTGCGATCACCTTGACTATGACTTTCGGTATACGGAACGACAAGGAAGAGAGCATTGTCAGTATCCAGTGTTCCGTGCCAGTGACTGAAATTCAGCGATATGTATCGCTTCATGTCGGAATCCTAGGAGGTCCTGCGTGGGGACAAGGCTCATTCCGGAAAAGATGTCCCAGAACCCTATTGATCACAAAGCGAAAAATGTGACATGATCTACGATGACAGCGGCTTGGGTGCTTTTAGAACCTAAATACTACTGACTTATGAATGCCCATTATTTGGTGTGCCCAAACCTGTCACTTCTCTTTGTCATATGCACCCAGTTGCAGATTTTGCGCAGAAGACGCGCTTTGGCTGTACATGGCAAGCCCAGGCGTCCCTTGCGGCATTGTCTGTGGTAAGTCTAAAATACACTATGGAAATGTCGAATGTTCTTTGGGCTAAATAAAGAAGGAATTGCCGAATACAGATATGGCGTTTATTTTGCTTCTTTATTGTGTACTGATTTTTTAGGCCTTTGACGCTCATACACGTTTACACTTTCGAGAAGTTTCAAACATATATTTGAAAATCTTTATGAGCAAGGCTAGGAAAAAAATATTTTAACCGAGTTACAGGGATTTCAAACGTTCATGATTTTTTTTCATTCAACGAGAAAATGCAACGCCTCGCCCTTTACCTTGTAGACCTTCTTGTTTCTTTTTAGACATACTTGCTGGTATTGAGCTACATACCACCTCCACCTCCACCACCACCAACGTAGCTCATGTAATACCAAGCGCATTCCTACACGACGCGGAAGGCTTCCATTACCTGAGAACCAAAATAAACTACTGATCGAAAACCTGCATATATCACCGCGGACATGGCAGTCACCTATTGGACTCACCTCTATGGTCATGGCATTCTCTACAAAAGCGCTATGCTTCAAGAGAAGTCTATGTGAGCTTCCAGATAAGCTCAAAACTCTCTCAAAGTTTTCTTTTCCTCTAGCTACCCACAGCATCAAAGATGTCAGCAGCGAAATACAAGGACCCGTGACGTTGAATGGCCATCTCCACAGGAAACCCCGGGTTCAGGCCAAAAGAAGTTTTGCAGAGCTTAGAGATATCAACGGCGATGTGATCCAACTTTATTTGGATCCTCAAATCACGCCTGCGGACTATTTTTCCCTCTTGAAGGACTCAGGTGCAGAGGATTCCGTTAGTGTTACAGGCCATATCCAGAAAAAAGTCCCCAAAAAAGGGCAGGTCAAAGCAGAATATGAATTGGTGGTGTCTAGCTTCCAAAACTTAAACCCTGCTGGTGTTGAAGCTGCGCAGTTGGACAACTTAAAGCACACTGCTCCTCAAGACATTCCTCCAAAGTTCCGCTTTCTTCAGCTTCGAGGCTCGGCATTGCAGAATGCGCTCAAGACCAGAAGCAAGGTGTCTCAGTTGGTACGGAACACCTTGATTGACGAGCACAATTTCACGGAGATCGAAACTCCACTACTATTCAAGTCCACGCCAGAGGGAGCTCGGGAATTCCTTGTGCCCACCAGGTCGCCTGATCGCTTCTACGCTCTTCCTCAATCCCCTCAACAATACAAGCAAATTCTCATGAGCTCAGGCTTCTCGAGGTATTTTCAATTTGCAAAGTGTTTCCGTGATGAGGACTTGAGAGCTGATAGACAACCAGAATTTACCCAAATCGATCTCGAGTTGAGTTTTATCAATTCAAAGAAACAAGTGATGGAGGTGATCAACAGTGTGATTCGAAACATCTGGCTGTCCATCATGCCCCGCCCGATTTTGAATTTAGGGTCAGACGGGTACTTGCATCCTGTCACTTCAGAGAAAGCGTTCTCTTCTTTGGCCTACATCGACGCTTTGAGCAAATACGGTATCGATAAGCCTGATTTGAGATCAAATTTGTCCTTTATCGATCTTTCGGGACACGTGACTCCACTTCAATCGCCTAAGGAATTCTCGGTTCTCGAAGCTTGCGTACTCAAGGGTGCCTTTGTTCCAGGTGAGAAGGGAACCAAAATACCCCACGCATTAAAAGAGGCCGCTAATTATACCAGAAGAAAACCGATCATCATAGCGTTAGAGACTGAACATGATTGTGAGTTTTGGTACCAAAAATTCCTTGACAAAAAGGTGTTTGAATTGAAACCTGAGGCTTCTATAAAATCCTTGCAAGACGCATTGGGATTGCAATCAGGAGATGTTCTTGCGTTCTCCACTCGTGCTGAAATGCCATATGAAAACCTTACTCCTTTGGGTAAGTTCAGGCAACTCGCAATAGAAGCCTTCCCTGACAAATGGAACAGACCAATCATGTCTAGCAACGGTACTCTAACCACGCAGTATGACAGCAGCAAAGAGTTTGTTGCTACGTGGGTGGTGGAGTTTCCTCTCTTCAGTCCTGTTGAGCTCTCTGAAGATTCTGATCTGAACTTCCCCAAATACAGCGCTAGTCAGCTCGAGGCCACGCACCACCCTTTCACCATGGCCAAGAGTGAGGACTACGAACTTCTCGCCTCGGACCCATTAAAAGTACATGGTGAACACTACGATTTGGTCATCAATGGAGTAGAAGTTGGTGGTGGATCTCGAAGAATACACGATCCGGAACTTCAAAAGTACGTGTTCAAGGAAATCCTTAAGATCCAAAATTATGATGTTTTATTTGGACATCTTCTCAAGGCATTGAGCTTTGGATGTCCTCCTCATGCGGGAATTGCTTTGGGATTTGATCGTTTGTGTGCAATGCTTGTAGGAAGTCAAACTATCAGAGATGTGATAGCATTCCCCAAGAACCAGTCTGGATCAGACCCTGTTGTTGAGAGTCCCACTGATGTGGCTACAAAGACTCTCAACGAATACTTTATCAAAAAGGTATAGAAAATGTAAATAGTTTATTTGTATTTAATGTGAACGATTGGCTCAATTTTGTACTGAAGAAGAAATGGATTAACGGTTACGTCCTCTGAAGTTATTTCTCTTGGGGAATGGGGTGGAGTAATCAGGTCCTGCAGCCCGTTTCTCCCTCTCCTCTAGTTGTTGTTTCTTGCGGAAGTTGGCCTCCATTTTCAACTGGATTGGAGTCTTGTGACTTTGAACAGTTTCCTCTTCGTCTCCTGCTTCAGCGTAGTACTCACGTTCTTGCTCTTTCACCAATGCTTTCCAGTCGAACTTTTTACGCACGAAAAGCTCCATGGACCAGTTCTTCCAAACGAGTCTTCCGTAAATACTATCCTTTACTTGATTAGCTTTTGCCATCAACTCAGACGCAATCCGGTCCTTGTACATAGGCAATAACACGGTGAATGTCCATAGTTTGTCCACGATATGAGAACCATACGAATTGCAGGCCAAGTCAAAGATTTTGCCGGAGAAAATGTTGAGGAATTTCTTTCTCATGATTAATAGGTCTCTTGGTTCACCTTGAGAAGCAGTTTTGAGTGTGAGTGCATGCTCCACAACGTGGGAGAAAACTCCATGGCAGCACATTTGCTTGAACCTCTCAGGCGAAAGAGCCATGAAATTGAACCACGAGCAAATCACAAAGTTGTAGTCGTACTCCATCAATTTTTCTAGGAAAAGTGCACGTCTTCTTTCTTCTGCAGTGGGCCAGTCGTCTCTTGTGTTTCCCAAAGTGGATCCGGTCAACTGAAGTACGTTTTCGAAAAGCTCGGTGGTGGTGTCATCGTTGGGTTCATTGAGATTATAGTTAGGGGCGAACTTCAAGAAGAATTGTTCGATCAACTCGTCTTTTCTGTAGTGGAATCTCAGTATAGATGCCTCTATGACAGATTTACCCAAATCAATGTTCTGGTTTTCTGATATAGAGACAAGCTTCGAGATGTGGGGAATGATCTCGTCCAAAATAAACTCAACTTCTCCTGCCTTCAATTTCACTAGCAAAGCTTGGATAATGTAAACTCCGGTGGTGGCTCTTTGGGCCAACTTTAAGACCCGGTCCTTGATGTAAAGCTTGTATAATCTCTCAATATATCTCATTCTTGCACCGTCGTTTTTAATGAGCGACTCGAGGAAATGCGATCCCACGCTGTCTGACAAGAGGTACTCGACAAAAGCAGCCTCTTTTTCGTCTCTTCCCTCTCTTTCAAAAAGGAAGAGCTTGTGCCAAATCAGACGGTCCCTGTCAGTGATACCCTCCACTCTCACAAGAAGCTGGAGAACAGGGGAGGCGACTTTGTCTATGGCGAGTTCTCTGACAGTCTTGACATCCCAATCTGCGGAGACGTTGGAGATAAGCCTCTTGAGTTCGTCTTTAAACGAAGGTGGTACTTCATAAGCACGGCTGAAGTTATCGTTGTCCTTAATCTCAATCATTTTTCTGGCCACCTTAGACTTCTTGGAGCGCAAAACAGAGTGAGCCATGGTGGTGGACGGCAACTCCTTTCCTGAAATAATCAAGATGACCATTCTCATGACATGCGAGGCGTACTGATGCAGGAGCATCGCCTTCCAATGAGGTGCAAACAGGTTGAGCATCTGAATGAACAACAATTCCATCGTCTTGGAAGCAATGTACTTGTCTTCCTCAGAAAGCGACTCGTCTAGTTCCTCATCATTTTCGTTGTCGTGGGCCAATTCCTTCTCCACCAAGGCAGCGCTTCTCACGAGAAGTGTTTCCAAGACATGGGACGAGTATTTGTGGTGAGCCAAAGCAGGAAAGTGGCCCTCGAAAGAATGGAAAATGTTTTTGAGCTGGCGGTCCGAGGCATTCAACACCAATCTCTCCATCAATTTGGAGCAGATTTGGTTGGTGACAAGCTTCAATTCCTTGCCGCGTGCTTCTTCCAAAACCGAGCGGATGAAGCCTGCTCTTTCTTCATCGGAGTCAAAAGCGTTGGCATTTAGCGTGGACTCAGCCTGCTTGAAGTAGTCGATTTCCGTTGGGTCGACCAATCCAAAGAACACTGAGGAGAATTCTCCATCTTGTTTTGGGGCCTTTAACTCTTCTTGACCTCCAACATCGACTTCCACATCCGAACCGTTGGCCACTGTTTCTGAACCTGCAGATGGCCGCTCTTTATAAGCCTTTTTATTTTCTCTTCTTCCTCTTGGCTTGGCCATTTGTGTGGTGATAGATCAAGTATTGAAAAATTCAAGTGAGATGAGATGAGTGCGTAGCGCATCGCGACTTGTGGAGTTAGTGCATAAAGCTACTTGGGTGAAGTAAAGAGACAACATGAAAACGCAGCCATTTCATGATTATATTTTTATTTTTTCTAAAGATATATCTTTAGGGATGCAAGATTTCGTTTTTAGGATATCCATAGCCAGTTATAAATCTAATTAGTATGTACTGGAGATGGCATGCTAATGACTCTCCATCAAGTGTAGCCTTTCACTAAACATTTAAATTAATCTAATTTGAATTGAGTAGGTGGATTAAAATTCATACATTGATTAAATCTAGGGAGCTCGATTACCAATTCGATCGATAAGAGCTGTGTGTTATCGCATATCTAGCAAATAGTGGATCTTGTACTTTCAGAGAACAGTGTCAAAATGATTGTAGCCTCATTACAACTTGGGTCTTGCATTTTCTTCAGCTTGACGAGCCTTCAATTTGGCAGGGTCTTGGCTAGTGAGCTTGTGCCAAGCAAGCAAGTGAGGGTAGTCCTTAGGTGGGTTTACGTTGAGACCCAAGTCCTTCATTCTGCTAGTATCAGTGAAAAGGTTCTGGTTAATAGGGAAGTCCAAGATGAAGTCAGCACCGGATAACTTGTTGCCAACAAAGTATCCTCCGTTTTTGTTTTTCAACTGGTTATCCAAGAAGGCCAAATGGTTGAACAACTTCTTCAAGTAGTACTCGGAGTTCATTTTGGAAACAATGTATTTCACCAATGCTCCAGCACCAAAGGGAGCTCTCTTCACAGCAAAAGAACCCACCAAAAGCGACACAATATGGGGCTGCAAAGTACCCTCGGCAAAGTGCAAGTAGTAGTTGACCAATTCCTCATCTTCCTCATTGTCAGGAGTCAATTCTTTGTTAGTATCATAGTGGCGAATCAAGTACAGCACAATTTGACCTGACTCGGCAAGAGTGATTGGCTTGGTGGATCCTTCCTTGAAGATCTGGACAAGTGGGGACAATCCAGTGGGCCAAATGTCCTTCATTTCCTTGGGGGCCAAGTAATCGGGGCCTCTCTCGTAGACCTTCAATTCATAATCAAGGTTGAGTTTCTCCAAGAGCCAGACGATTCTGGAAGCTCTGGAGTCGGAGAGGTAGTGCAAAATGATTTTATCAGGCATTGAGAAAGTAATAGTGATAGGAGCGAAATGTCCCCACGCATTCTATTTATCTAGCTGCGGAGCCAGCAATTGCACATGCATTTATGTCACGGTGCGTACATGCCTAGACTCACCACAGGCTTGATCAGCTGACAAATTTGTAGCAGAGTTCGGCCATCCCAATTCCGCTACTACAGTAATCATTATTCAAAAGTACTCATGGAAGATATGAATAGAATACATAATTTAATGCTGTAAAAAAACTGGCCACTAAGCAGTGGTTAGCCACGGGTGGGTCTCGGCCAGGTCACAACGGACAGCTCACGTGACACGGCATATTGGAAGGCCATAAAACTTTTTTTTTGACTCGAAACTCTGAACAGTTTTTTAAAAACATCATAAACAACTCAAAGGAAACAGGGTCGGTCGGGTTTATATGCTAAGCCAGGTGTATGGGCTCATGTGCTACAGATAAGGCATCTCTATGTACATTTTGTGCGTAGATGCGAAAAAAATCACATCCATCTCATCATGGCTACAGACGAAAGTACCAAGAAGTCGATCCATTCATTGGTTTTGGATGCTACGCCGCTCATCACGCAGCTGGCTTCGGCTTTACAGCAATTTGGCCAGGAATTTTATACCACCCCAGGGGTCAGGGCCGAGTTGAAAGATGAGCACTCCAAGTCTCAGTTGGCGATCTGGGGAGACACTTTGGTGGTTCGCCAGCCCAAGCAAATTTACATCAACAAAGTCAGTGCCTTTGCCAAATTGACAGGTGACTATGCTGCTCTATCTATGAACGATGTCCACGTAATAGCACTTGCATACGAATTAGAGTACTTGAAGAATGGTGATAAGTACTTGAGAAGTTACCCAGGCCAGAAGCTCGATTCCGATGAACCTGTGCCCGAGTACAAACCAAGGTACCAAAGGCATGGAGAGGCTCCCGAGGAAGAAAATGAGGCAGAGAAGCTCGAGGAGGATGACGGGTTTCAAGTTGTATCCAAGAAGAAGAACAAGCCAAGAAAATACAGGAACTTCGAGAGGCCAGTAGAGAAGAAGGAGGAGGAAAACAAGGAAGAGGAGGAAATTCAAGAAGTGGAGGAAAAGAAAAAGGAGGAAGTGGAAGAAAAGAAAGAAAAGGAAGAAAGCATAAAAGATGTCACAGAAGAGCTTGAGCTGTCAACGCTAACAGAGGAGTACGACGAGGAAGACGACGATGGTGAGTGGATCACCCCCACCAACCTCCAGGAAACCATGTTCAAAGACACCAAGGAGTCCGTGCAGGACCAAGACAGCCAGGAGGTCATCCCGGTAGCACTTTCTACTGGAGATTTTGCTTGTCAGAATACATCCATGCAGCTTGGGTTGAAGCTCATGAACCCAGTGTCCGGAAAGCAGATTAAGCGGGTGCGGAACTACATGTACAGATGTCACGCATGCTTCCAAATGTCGCCCATGCTAAAGTCAGGCGTGCGCAAGCATTTCTGCCCCAAGTGTGGAGGAGACACCTTGCTCAGATGTGCTGTTTCGGTGGACAAAGCCACGGGAAAAGTCACGCCTCATTTGAAGGCAAACTTCCAGTGGATCACCAAGGGCCAGGTGTACTCCGTTGCGTCACCACTCAGTAAGAACACCAAGAAGCAGCAGGGCAAAGCTGGGTACCAGCATAACAAGGAAAACAGGCATCGCAAGCTTCAGGACCCTGAGATTTTCCGAGAGGACCAGAAAGAGTATACGCAGGCCTTGAAGGAAAGTGCCTACCACAGAAGAAAGAGCGAGAAGATGCTTGAGGAGTGGATTGGCGGTGGAAGTGCCGACAATATCATCTCTCCTTTTGGTTCTTCTCACAGATCTTCAGATGTGAGGGTAGGTCGAGGCCGCAACGCGAACGCTGTCAAGGGAAAGAGGAAGAGATGAGATCTGCGCAGATACAAACTTAATAGAGATTAGTGGACAGAAACCGTAGAAAAAAAATAGACAAGAGTCCAAATAAAAAGAAAAGACATGATAAAAATAATAAACAAATGAAAAGAATATAAACTAATATAAAATAAAAGCAAAAAAATTGCTTGAACTGGTAGAAATCTCTACACATAAAAAGGAGCAGCCAACGCTTTCTCGCTGCGAACATGTACCTGCCACTATTGTCTACTAAGTGTTGTCACCTTCGCCAGGACTGTCTACTATATTTAGCCGCGCGCACATACAATGCTGCGGTATCTAGCGTACTACTTCAATCGCCAATTCTCTTTTGTTACTGTCATCACAGCTCTTCACTAGTTGTCAAGGCTGCATCCACTCGTCAGACGGCCCGAACAAAATAAAAAAATCATATAACAACCAGAAATATCCCCTAACCCACGAACATATCCAAAAACGTCATATTGCGTCACAAAGCCTTAGACCTTGCTACTCAAAATCCATGAGTTCGGCACAAGCAGCTGCCACGGCGGCTTTTAAGGGGAACAAGTCCTCTATCGAGAAGAACACAAACGCCAAGCCAAACCTCCGACTACCGCGTGAGGCTATGGTGCCCAAACCGGCGTCTCACAATACAAAGCTTCCATCATCGGTGCCATTGGCTTCTCCCCAACCACCAACAACAGCCAAATCATTGCCACGACCCAGTACTGCTAACGACGCCGACCACGAAGAAAATATGCATGCTCGTTCTGACACACAAGACTATTTCAGCTACAGAAAGAGTGGCTCCAAAGATGGCCCCAAAACTGGCCGTTGCAAAGTGCCTACAAACACCCGGCCTCAGGATATGCTAGACTCTGTACGGCAATCCATCATGTCCAAGTCTAAGACCAACACATCCAAAGAATCGTACGCCAAGAACCAGGCGGCCATCAATGAGTTCCGCAATACCGTGGACTCCAAAAGAGTTTCCACTCCCACTCCAGGAGAATCGCCCTGTCAAAGTACTCACTCTGCATTACATTTGGGAGCTCGAAGGCTTCATTCTTCATCTTCCTTGATCCTGAACTCCAGCAATACCACCTCCGATCAAGGCTACGCATCCCATAGCAATTTGTCCCACTCATCTTTCGGTTCCGCATTATCCGAAAACGATGCCCTGGACCACAGTATCCCAAACCTCACCGTCACCCTACATAACAACAGCAGCGACGAGAGACTTCGAACACACAGCTCTAGAGCCGTTGCACCCATTCCCATTCCGCCGTCTCCAAATGCCAGAGCCCGCGAAATGGCCGTTATCAATGACAGCATGCCGCATCTATCGCTACTGCACCCGGCCTCGAGTTCTGATGCGTTGATGGATTCCAACATTCCAATAGTAAAACCAGGACGCAAACCTCCTCCATCTCTGGGCTTGGATACACCAGCTTTACGCCCACCAGCGCCTCGTGGTAGCTCAGAAAGTGACCGAATTAGATCTCCCACGAGCGATACTGACGACAGCACGGGGCTCAGCTTCCCACTATTTCCGGAATTGTCTATGAAGCAGGGCCGTCGAAATCTCTTCAAGAAGAAGAAAAAGGTGGATTCCAAAGGCGTGGTGTACGATCCATCATCAACGCATAATGATGACGCCGAAAACGATCTAATACCTAGCAGCAGCCACAACCCGGTCAGTACACAGCATGTTAAACTCAAGACAACCATGCGAAAGATGAGTAAGAGGAAAGAACGCAAGACTTTATTCAATGAAGACAAACCTTGGAAAAATCAGAAGGACTTGGAGGTGATCTCAGAGCTGCAAAGAAAACGTTACGAGGGTTTATGGGTGAGCAACAAGGGCTTGTACATGGATCATGTGGTGACCAAGTTGGTAGGAGTGGATTACTCGGGGCATGAGACTCCTAAAGAGGAAGGGGACTCTCGCTTCAGTGAAAAAGATATCATAGAGAGGGCAGCCAAGCTATCGTCCCAAGCGTACACCGAAACAGACCAACCGAACTTAGCGGCGCTACATGGATTGAAAGATGCTACGCCAAATGAGTTGATACACGGAGCAGTAGTGAAGAGACTCTGGTGCAGGAGTAAGCTACCACTCGAGACATTGGAGGCTATATGGAATCTTGTTGATTTCAGGAACGATGGAACGTTGAACAAGTCCGAATTCATCGTGGGGATGTGGTGCGTGGACCAGTGTCTATTTGGGCGAAAACTCCCCAAAGTCGTCGGCAAGCTGGTGTGGGCCAGTTTGGGAAGTCTCGGTGTAAATGTCACTATCAAAAAGAAGCGCCGTTAGTGTGCAGTCCGCGGATGCGTTCATTGTGCAGTTACCCATTTTGTTGGTGATTGCGATACAGGACTAAACTAACTTTATACCCTGGCCCACAACAAACTTTATTATAGCTTTTCGTTTCAAAGGCCGACAAATATATAAGGAAATCAATAGATTCATAGCCCTCGCTCAAGCGACTATTATTACCCGCCCACTGCGCCCAGATCTCCTGATAACTGGCCGAGATCTAACTCGTACCACTCAAGGCACCAGGATTTCACCAGCTACCCGCCATGAATTTGCTGGACATGTTGTCTACAGATGCGACCGTCTATCAAAATGATGACGCAGTCAATTCTTTCTACAACGATGTGCTGCCCACGGAGCCCCAGGTCTTCGGCCGACCAACGATATACCATTTTCCCACCACCTTTTCGGGTCTCCAGGCCGATTTGTCCGAGGCCGTGGTGCAAATGTTCTCTTCGAGCCTAAGAAACCGCCTCTCGTCCCATGCACAAAGGGCCAGAATCAGCAATCTTTTGGAACCTTCGGAGAGCATGCTAAATGGCCAGCTCAACGGTCATTCACATGACGACACGGCAGCTTGCTCGCTCATGTTCAACCTGCTTTCGACGATAAGTATGCATCCCTCCCTTTTGGTGGACCACTTTATCCCCAAGGGCTTGCTACTTCTGTCCACCAAGGCCTCGTTGTCAAGCCAATCAGGAAAGTTATTGCTTGTAGATAAACTCATCAATATGATTTCCGAGAAATTCGACGTTTCGTCGCCGGCCAAAGACTTCAACTTATTAGTGGTGGCCAAGAGCATCAAGGAGTTGGAGCTTGTGGAAGGTCTTGTGATTGGCAAGAAGCTCCGATACAAAAACGTCAGCACCGGCAAAAGTCTCTACGAAGAGGATCTTCCTCAGAATAAAACCGTGAAAGAGGAGCTTCCTGAAGACGAAACAGGCAACGATCCTATTCGAAAACGTCGAGAGAGAAACCGGCAGAAGACTGACCAGGAAGACGAGGCTGAGTTCCAGTTGAAACTCATCACCAGCAGCCACTTGTGCCTGTCGTACTCATCCGATGTGCAATTTGACTTGATCATATCGTTTGATGTCGAAATAGATACTTCTGCCCCCAGCTTAGATCTCCTCCGGTCAAAGTCCATGAACCACCTTGTACCGATCATTATTCCAGTTCCCGTTTTCTCCATCGAGCATATCATGGCGTTGGTGCCTCAACCAGAGGTGGACTTGGGAGGCTTATCGTCTGAAGCTGAGGCCAAATGGCAAATGCAGGTGTTGAGTATCTTTGTCACCAATAGGCAAAAACTCTTTGAGCACATTTCAATGGGGTCTTTGGGCGAGTACTATGCTAAAAACGAAGACGACATCACAGACTGGCTCATGAATTGGCAGACTCAGGATCCGCCGGCACTGTTGAAAACACTCAGCGACTTTTCAAAAGAAGTAGAGCTCGACAGCTCTCGCGAAACATTAGAGAGAAAATTGGCTGATAATCACTTGGATGCACTTGGGAAGTTATTCAAGGAAGCTGATAGCCGTTGGCAACAAATTAGTCCACAAACGTTTGAAAACGGATATGGAATAGACTACGCCACTTCGAGAAAAAACTTAGCCAAATTTGTGGCTTTAAGAAAGAACCAGGTGGAGTTGCTAATACAAAAAGGCACGCATGAGGTCCTCCCTCGGTTACGGGAGAGAGAATCCAGAAGACAGGAGGAGATTGACCATGATGAGGACCAAATAGGTGAGCAATATCGAAAGCTTAGAAAGCTCAACGAAGAAGTGGCCATCGCAGACCGAAAGTTCAACCGAGTGGAAACAGAGCACCACAAGTTGTTGGAGCAGTCGAACGAAATGATGGCCAAGAAACAGTACTTGGAAGAGACATTGGCAATGGACGAGGCACAGTTTGACAAAATCACCCAGGAACAGCTCACCACCATTAAACAATTACAAGAGGAACGCGACATTCTACAACGGGAGAAGGACACCCTTGTCAAGGAAAGCGAAGCCGTCAGAGAGGAGTATCAGGCCAAATCCACCGAAGCAGTAAAGCAGACCAATTCACTACAAAAAACCAAAGAAAAAGAAACCAAACTCAGAAGAAAGTTGGAGGGTCCGGGCATGCAGCTTCTTCCATCTCTCGCCAGAAGAGACGAGCTTGCAGCATTTGAAAGCCAGATGGATCGGATTACCAAGGAAAATGGCTTCATCAAGCACATCTTCTCTCTGCAGTACGAGAAGATCATAAAAGAGCGCAGTGCGTTGTTGGAGTCGAGTGTGCAAGGCGGGTCAAGCAGTCGTACGAATAACCGAATAAGCCGAGCCTCTACGCCGTTTTAGCCGCAACCAAAAACAACACACCCACGCACGGCAGCCATACATAAATAATTGTGTCATTTATCTATAAAAAACTTTCGGGTCCATCAGATGAGTTTTAAAAATGTACAAATTTTGATTCACTCCATTCACGTCAATACCCCAAAAACTTAAATGGTCCCACCTGTATACAGGCCCACATGCAATTTACCGGCCGAGGCGATCAACTGCGAAATTACCTACTTCTCCACTCCACCCCAAGAATGACATACCACGATTTATTAGGGAACCCATTGTGGAAGCATCCGTCAATTCCGCATAGCTGGGATGAATTGGTGCTCTTGGTCAAATCTGAGGCAATCCTCTTCAATGCTGGTGTAGTAGCATACTTTAACAATAACTACATCAACAGAGAACATGGTTACTTCTGGCTTCTTCGGGATTTGGTCATTGCTTATGCGTTGTACTCGGCCATTATTTACCCCGTGTTACGGCCGCTAGTAGTTTATGGCCCAGTGAAGGTTTTGGGCGAACTCTATGGATGTGCAGTCAAGAAGGTTTCTGGCATTGCAATGGCATTGCCGCCCATTAAGAAGAAGGTGGATTCGGAATTGCAGAAAACTGTGGCGCTGGTGGAGGCGGAAATTATCAAAAATGACGAGTCTCTTCTCCAGTTCCCTGTTTTGCCTGAACAAGGTGTGGATTCGGACCTGGTGCTTCATGAACTCAACTCCACTTCAGATACTCTTGCCCACAGCGATTGGCAAGCAGGAAAAGTGTCGGGGGCAGTTTACCATGGGGGAGATTCTTTGCTTGCTTTACAGCTGCAGGCTTACCAATTGTACAGTGTAGCCAACCAGTTGCACCCAGACGTTTTTCCGGGCATCCGTAAGATGGAGGCTGAGGTTGTTGCCATGGTGCTTAGCTTGTTTAACGGTCCCGAGCTGGCCTGTGGCTCCACTACTTCAGGTGGTACAGAATCTCTATTGTTGGCTGGATTGGCTGCCAGGGTCTATGGATATAGACAGAAGGGTATAACTGCACCTGAGGTGATTGCTCCCATCACGGTGCATGCTGGAATCGAAAAGGCCTGCTACTACTTTAAAATGAAGCTCCACAAGGTGGAGGTTGACCCGGTCACCTACAAGGTGAATGTCAACAAGATGCGCCGCTTGATCAATGGAAACACTGTTTTGTTAGTGGGGTCTGCACCCAACTACCCACACGGGATCATCGATGACATTGAGGGAATCTCCAAATTGGCAGTCAAACACAACATTCCTCTTCACGTGGACGCTTGTTTAGGCTCTTTTATTGTGACGTTTTTGGAGAGATCCAAAGTCCACGGAGACAGAAAAATTCCGTTGTTTGATTTCCGGGTGCCTGGAGTTACATCCATCTCCTGTGACACACACAAGTATGGGTTTGCTCCAAAGGGATCGTCTATCATCATGTACAGAAATGCCGAGATAAGACAATGCCAATACTACGTCCAAAGCGACTGGACAGGAGGCATGTATGGCTCGCCCACTCTAGCTGGTTCTAGACCCGGTGCGCTCATGGCTGGATGCTGGGCCACGCTTTTAAACATTGGAGCTTCGGGCTACGAAAAGTCTTGCTATGATATTGTGACGGTGATGAACACAGTCAAGCGAGCTATCAAGACGCAAGACTCACTCAAGGCCAACTTGGAAGTCCTTGGCGACCCCTTGGCCTCCGTTGTGTCTTTCAAAGTGCGGGACTCGAGCAAGCTCAATATCTACCAAATTGGCGATGCCATGTCTAAAAAAGGCTGGCACTTGGCCTCATTGCAGAACCCTCCAGCATTACACTTTGCATTCACTCGTCTCTCCGTTTCCTCAGTCAACGTTTTAATTGCAGACTTGATCGATACAGTGGAGGACCAGCTCAAGGCAGAGTCCATACCAAAATCAGACACTGCTGCGTTGTATGGAGTTGCAGGAAGTGTATCCACAGCCGGTATTGCAGACCGAGTGATTGTTGCATTCCTAGATGCTCTCTATAAATTGTAGGAGCTGTCGGTGAGAGGTAGACCCAAGCTAAAAAAGCAGACCCTTGTCGATATTTTGATTATTTATATTTAACTGGAACCCTGCCACAGACCGTAAAATAATTTTACCTAGAGTTTTCAATCCTACTCCGAGACTTTTAGGTGAGGCCGCTTGGATGCAAAATTCCGTGTCTTCTCGCAGGATGCGACTTACCCGCACAGTGGGTGAACATTAAAACCATGGACCCATACTAACAACTTCCCTCTACACAACACCAGCTCCCCGAATAACCCATAATATACGATGTTTCTCCGACATCTACTCATATACACGCGGGCGCATTCCACCAAAATAGCCCAACCGTCTCTTGGCAGCGCAGTGTTCTCAGGCCAAAAGCTACCGAAGAGCTTCTCTCTACTGCGTGGGGACACTCCTCATCCACTCTACAGTTTGAACAAAGACCAGATCCTTCAACTCAAAAAAAGACAGCTTAGGGAGTTGCTAAGCTTTTCTTACAAAGATACCGGTGACTCGGTTACTTTCTGCATGACTCTTCTTGATATAATACATGACAACATACTTGTGAAGCCCACACAAGCAGGCCGTTTTCTACGGGCAGTGCAAGGCACGGAGTACCAGGATATGCTCTTTGACAGCTTGAAAGAATTCTATAAGAATGATCCGTTACGATGGTCCATAGTGGCTTTTATAGAGGACCCAACAGACCGCACTCACCGAAAGCTGGTGATGACCAACTTGGTTGAAATTCTTGCCAATTCCGACAAGTCCAGAGAGGAAGCTTCGCTCACGGCATTAAGCTACCTCAAGAGATTGGCTCTCACTGATGTGCATAACCCCAAGAGCTTCATATTGACATCGGAGCATGCGTACCGTCTATACAACCCGCTCCCTGTGCATAGAAGAGAAGAATTGTTTGGTGTGATGGTGCAAATCAACATGAGATTCGGAAGTGGCCGATTGTACAATGACATGAAAAATTACCTTCTCAAAGGTACCCAACTCCAAAGACTTGTGGCTCGTACAGGGCTACTCGATGTCAAATGGCATGATATCGTCAAGACAGATTTCCCTGAGAAGCACAAACAAAAGATGTTGTCTTTCTATTCCATTGCGGACTTGATTCTTTTTGTCAAATATCAAAAGCGTAAACAAGACGTGGCTCTTGCCAACTTCTACCTCGAGTTGATGGTGTCTAAGTTCGAGATGATGGGTGATCCGTCGCATCTACAAAGCGTTCTTGAGGTCATGATTATACACTCAATGGCTTTTAAAGGGCCTCAGGAATGCGTGAAGTTTCTCCAGTACATTTTAGACTCACAACTCGAGCTCAGAAACTCCACTTTGATGAAAGTGCTTGTTGAACTCACTAACCAGGCATGCTACGATGAGGCGCTTTTGCTAGTCAATTATTTGCACACCAAAAGTCTCAGTGAAAATCAGAAATCATACCTTGTTGGCGAAATCGTCAAGGTTATTAGTGGCAAGTTTGCAGATTACCCCAAAATAGCCATTGGATACTTTGCTTCTTTATTCGGTGAAAGAGGACTCCAGCTTCTACAAGAACTCTCTGTTCTCGATGTCATTTACGGACAAATGAATGTTGATGGACTGTTCTTATTCATTGAAAAGGCCGATATTCACGAGGACTTACGAGACTCCAAACTCACTCATCCGATTCTCAGGGAAATATATTCCAGCATGTTCCACAGTCTACCCCGAATTCAGAGCACTAGTCCAGTGTTGATAAAAAGTCTCTACGAGTCATATAGAGACCAGGTTTTGAAGTCGTGTTCGGATCAACTGAGCCTTTTTTATGCTGATAATATCGATGAGTCGATTATCGAGTTATTCATTGAACACCTTTTAAGAGAAAAACCATACGATAAAAACAACAAAAAGCTTCGAAGGGAAACCTTCAGGTACGAGACGGCCAAGCATATTGTGCAAGACTTTTTCAATATCGTGAAAGTCAAACGAGACTCCAAGAATATTTACCTTCTTGAGCTTTTGATCAATTCCAGCATGTTGCAGCACCATGATTTAAATTTCGCAATCAGCCTCATGAAAAATGCAAGAGACTTGGAAATACCCATCACCTTCAACCAAGTATTCCCTTTCATCATGTTCCACTACTCCAAGGGAGAACCCGACCAGGCCTTCAAGTGGTATTCCCTCTTGTTGCAGAGTGGCATCAAAAGCATTTCCATCGATGGAGACAAGTTGATTCGAATTGCAAAAGAGCTCGACTGGCCTGTCAAGGGTACGTATCTCCGCGAAAAGATCCGGACCAGAAACAGAAAGGCCAGGAGCGAGAGATCAAAGCTTGAAGAGCAAACCGTGCTACAGAACAGTGAGGTTGTAACACAACACACCAAAAAGGAAGGTGATTTCTTACATGAATTGGGCTTGATTTTGAGCGAGGCAGTCTATGCAAGAGACACCAAAAAAGGTTCCACCATTGAAGCCTAGATCAGCAAATCCCAAACTAAGAAACTTCCTCATCAAAAATCTGGAGATCACTAATTTACATAACTACAGGTGCTGGGAGAGCTCGCGTGATTAAGCTGCTTGGATACAATGTACATACTATGAGGGCAGACGAGCACCAGCATCACGTGCAAGGCACCGCATCCGATGCCTACGTCACAGGCACCGCTATAGAACAATCTGCATCGAAACCACCAATAATATATTAGGGGTTTGAGTCTTGAAGCTGCTATTTTCTTCAAAGGCTAACTTTACATATGGTGTAGTTATAGCAGATGTGGCTTAGTAGACGAGATGCGGCTGTTTACAAATTAGCCCGATCGGGAATATTATGAGATACTGATACATATCACACAGCGAGCAGATGTGATGGAAAAACAAAAGCACCGTGAAGCGAGTTTCTACCCGATTAAAAAAAGAACATCCTGCGTTAGTCCCACATTCCGAGCCAGCCTGGCCATTGTCACCTACAGGCATATTATGCAAAACTGAGAGTCCATTATCCAAATGCAATATCAATATACACAACGGGACCAAGATTCCCCTTCCTTGCTACGTCGAATGCCAAATATCCACAGAACGAAAAGCACATATGAAAACTCAGACCGGGAATCGTTTGTGCCGCTCGATCCAGCCAATCACGAGCCGGCAAACTCCTCCAACGATGATACCTCCCAGACGTTAACCAATGGCTCTGACACAGAGCAGCAGTTCGACAAGATCTCCACCAAAGTGAACGAGGCCATCAAGAATTTGAGCTCCATTTACTCGCAAATCGGGTACACTGAAGAAGAAACTGCAGAGAAAAAGTCAGAGATATTCCAGGTGATCAACGATACCGTGGCTTCCTTCAAAGACAGTCTTCAGAGAGAGAAGGAGAATATCGAAAATGAATGTGAATGGCTCAGGCAACAGATCCGTATTATATTGGCCATGCTTGACGATACTACGGGAGAGAAAACCCTCCGGCAGTCCCATAGGCGCATAGTATTTGGTGACGAAGCTCTTCTTCTGGAAGGGTACCAAGAGAATATGTATCAGAAGATACAACAGCAAGACGACCACATGATGCTTGATTTCGACACGCTGATTCTGACTAATGGCACCACCCGGTGTGTGTTGCCTAATTTGGCCGGTCCAGAGTCTCGAGTACCTTCATTTACAGGCCGGGACCGAGGTGTTTCTGGCCTGAAGTATCCCTCGCTTGAAGTAACCAACGAGAATACTTCTATGCTGCAACTGTACGACTACAGGAACAACCAAAAGCTACCGAAACCATCGCTACTACAGTGCAAGACCAAACTCAACTCCATTTTCTTGGAGGTACTCAAGGCTTTTGTTACTATCTTTAACAAGTTCAATGAGCTCAATCGCCTACTATGGGAGAACTTAGAATCAATCTACGATGAATCTCAATACCCATCGGCTCTGCTGATTCTAGCGTCTATTCCAGATAAAGCCACAGCAGAGGAGCACGCCAAACTTATTGATGATTTCCACCTGATACTCAATAAGTTGAGTTTAAACCGACCCAATTTCAGCCCTGACTCAAGCCTAGATGGACGAGGAAGGGCAGACGAAGAAAATGCCTTCATAATCTCCAGCCCTCGCAAGCAAAAGATGCCAGTGTCAGAGCCTTCACAGAACGTTCTCGATTATGAGCGCGACGAGTGGATGAACAGACTCCGGGAAACTAACTACAACATTGTGAGGATCATACGGAACCTCAAGATTACCAAGTTGACCAATGAAGTCATTCAGACCTTGAACAATGAGATTGCTCACACTGAAAGGGAACTTCAGCAGCGGACCAAGGACATGAAACGCATCATCAAGGATTGTCTCACCACGATAAATGTTCTCTCGTTGAGCGAGAAGGACATTATATCTTTGCAACGCATGCAAGACCAAAAGAGAGACTCTCAGTCTCCAAACGGCTCATGTGATGGGTTTTTCGACATCGAAACATTGAAATTCATTGAAACAAACCCTCGTGAGTTTGGCTTGCTGGACCACCATTTGAATTTCATTACCAAACTATCAAATACCTTGGAAGCATTGAAAGAAGCTAAGCAAAAGAAATGGGACCACTACCACAAAGCGTGTCAAGCACTTTGGGAGAAGCTCCACGAGAATGAACAATTTGTACTGCAATTCTTGGCTACGAATTCCAACCTCACGGATACCGCCATAATGAACCTCAAAATGGAACTCCAACGTTTACATATGAAACGGTCTGAGTTCGTGGAGAATTTTATCATGGACTCTAGAAAGCAAATCCAAGAGTTACAGTCCAAACTTCTTTTCTCGGAGTACCAGTGCCGTCAATTCAAGTACTATGCTTATGATATAAACGAGGATGCTGGAGAGGACAAGGAAATGATCTTAAGTGAGCATGAGGCTGAAATCGAAAGGCTTACTGAGGAGTATCAAGCTAAGGAGCCCATTCTCTCCCTCTACTCGCAATTGAATGAGCTCACCGAAGACCAGAAGTTTCTCGTCGAATCGTCCAAGGATTCGTCTCGTTTGTTGAGCAAGAACTCCTGCAAGATTTTATTGAATGAAGAAAAGATCCGGAAAAAGATTGCCAGAAACTTGCCCCGCATTCTCACAAGTATCAAGCAGGAGATCGTTAGCTTCAACAACAAACAGCTCTCCGCAGGAAAACGCACAATCAATGTTGATGGCGAAGACTTGTTTGAAAAGGTGCTCTTGATTGAATCTAACAGTGGTGTTTTCGCAGGGAAGGGCTCCAGAGGAAAAGCACAACCTGCCACCAAGAAGCCTCCGGCCACTATGCGTTCCACATCACCAGCAAAACGTCCCTTCGGCGCTAGCAGAAGCTCTTCTCCAATCAAAAGCTCACATTCTCCTTCAAAGGTTACCAAGTTGAATAGTAGGCCATTGCAGAGTCAAGTTCAAAGCAAAAACAGTGCATTGAACTCGAATTATCGACCTGCTCTGATTTCGGGAGAAAGATCACCCACCAAATCTTCGCTCAATTTGAAGTCAGTTGATTTGAAATCTTCACTTGAAGTGAAGTCCTCGCTTAATATGGATTCTTCAAAGCTATCTCCAATGGCTAAGCAGAGAGGCGCCAGAAATGGAGCACTCTCTCATGGGTCTACACATTTAAGGCCATTGCAATCACCATTGACGTTGGACGCAGATAGCATGAGAGATCACTACCAGAGTGCAGATAACGAGAGTGCTGGCAACACTTTATACTCCACGTGTTCCAAAACTTCGCCTCTACGCAGCAGAAGCACGAACGACTCGTTCAGCAATATTTCAGCCGGAAATTCCAAGTACTGCCTGGGTCCAGACTACTTGATGGATAGTTCGGATGATGAGAATAAGGAAAACCCTCTAGCTCAAGCCCGAAACCAAAGGGTATCAGGATTTGATGCTCCGAGGCTAAGCAGTGGCAGCTTTGCAAACTCCACCATCATTGGTGATGATTACCAGTCATGGCGGGAGGAGAGAATCAAGCAAATGAACCACGAGGTGTAACTGGCGTGAGTAGTGAACATTCTAGGTTCACGGGCTACTCCGTTCACAAGCTATAATGACGATGACTGTAACGACTATCCATAATGATGTATATTGTTCTATTAATACCCAACAACCCTGACTTTCTTGTCAGCCTTTTTGTTCTTCTTATGGTGCTTCTTGTTTCCTTTCTCTCCAGGCAGATTCTTGTGAAATGCCGAAGTGAACTTGCCTTGAACCTCGTTCATCTTGAAGAAATCTCTATCCAAGTCCTCGGATGCACTCTCTAAAGCCGCTTGTTTACCACCGTAAAACCGACTCTGAGCTCCTTGTACATTACTAGAGCCTGGGTTCTTTTGGTTGGTCTCCTCGGAAACGTGCATGGAGAAATTAAGCTTGCTCAAATCCCTGGATAAATCGAAGTCTTCCTCGTTGAAGTTCTTGGCCTGGATGGCGGACCGAAGCTGCTGTTGTCTGGTTTCAGGCAAGTGGTGCAATGTGTAAATTTCTTTGTTGAATTCTCTTGCCTCTTCGATGGTATGCATATCATACGTGCCATCTGCCAACTTCTTGGGAGGAGGATTGATGAAAAGTAACTTACCATTGACATAATCCTTCAAGATGTATCTGGAAGCTCTGGACTCATCTGCACTACCGAAACCTTGGGTCATGAAACCTCTGGCTCTGGCGTATGCGTTCAAAAGCTCTCTAGCCGTTGGGTATTCACCATTACCTCCATCTTCCTTGCTCTGGATCTGGATATGAATACCATAGACAGCCTCCAAGAAAAACTTGGGTATTCTTTGACATACCAAAGAAGTTGGAGGAATGTGCTCACGTAGCTGATCAATGGGCAACACACCATTGCAGACCAACTCACCCTTGGAGTACGCGAAGTTGGGGAAGACCAAACCTGGACAATCGCACAAAACAACATCCGGCGTAAGGAAGATAGTTTGGAAATGCTTGGTCTTACCTGGAGTGGCAGACACAGACACTTTCTTGGAACCCACCAAGGCGTTGATGGTGGAAGACTTACCAACATTGGGGTATCCCACCAAACCGATTTGGAGCTTTCTGTCTGGGTATTCCTCCGATTGAGTAAATTTAGGGGCTTCTGACATAAACAAGTCCTCCAACTCCTCGATCTTCAAGATACGGATTTCTTCTTCCTCGTCTTCTTCCTGCTCATCGGTTTCTTCGGGCTGGTAAGAAGGATCTCTGGCACGTTGCTCTTCTTCCTCGAGCTCTTTCTCCAAAAGAGCATTTGCATTAGCAGCAGAGAAAAAGACATAGTTGATGTTCTTTTCCTTGAAGAAGTTGGCCCATGCTATACGTTGATTTCTGGTAAGCAAATCAGCCTTGTTGACCAAAAGCAAGTTTCTCTTCTCGCGGCCCTCTTCTGGTTTGCTCAAGCCTTTTACATAAGACTCCAAATCCACGGATCTGAAATCCAAAGGACTTCTGGCATCGACAATCTGAACAATAAGGTCACATCTCTCCACAACTCTCCACAACTGCCTCCACACCTCGATATTTCTCTCGAAAGGCGTCAACAACAAGTCATTTGTTTCGGTCAATGCAGCCAATTCTCTTCTCCATTCCAAGAATGCAAGGTTTTCTTGCCTTTCAATTTGGAGCCTCAGTTGGTTCTTGTTCCATTTGGGTCTCTTAGGAATAGTCAACTTGTTCTCAAACAACTGCTGCTTTCTCCGGATTTCCTGGACCTCTTCCTCGGTAAGCAAGCCACTCTGGTTGACAAGCGACGTGTTTCCCACCTTGATAATCTTAACATTCTGACCTTTCTCTGCAGAAAAATCATGGTCAGCTAATTCTGCCGTGTTCAAAAACTCATCCAAAGGGTTCTCCTGCGTTACGGACCGCAACTTGACCCAGCCTGCCTCTTTTTTGTCTGTGGTGAATCTCATCTCGCCATCGGGCAAGATATCCACAGCGTTCTCAAGACGTCTTTGGTTGGCGATAGACCTTCCCAAACCCACGGTGTTTTTGTTTTTGTGGTGGATGGGCTTGGGACCTTTGGGAGCCCTCCATTTTTTCTGTTCTGGATGTAAAGCTCCTTTGTTTTCGCTCATGGTTGGTGTGAGAAGAGGAGTATTACTAAGAGATGACCATGAAGACAGGCAGAAAAGTGCGACGCTAGGCAGGAATGGGAATGAGGTCCTCACATTAATCTGTCGTATAGACAAAAAGTGCCTCCACCCCAGGAATTGACATTTTAAACTTTTACTGATTTTTAGTGTTTTTATAAAATAGACTTTTCTCATATGACATAAAAATAGAGACATGCACTCAGTGCCCCACATGGACTACTAAGACTACTCTTCTCAGACTCTACTAAGACCACCGAGTATGCTAGGCTACTCGATTGATACTACTAAGCCCACTAAGACAACCTAGATACATAAACTACTCACAGTGTGGCAATCATACGTATTTGCTTATAGCAACTCATTAAGTAGAGTAATTATATATAGCCTGAAAGCTACCATTTAGATGTATTGGGACAACCACTTGAAACCATCAGCATAGCCCATTCTTCTGACCACGGAAATCATAAAGACTTCAATTGGTCTCACATTGTCAGGCAACTTGCCAACGTCCTTACCGGTGGTGCCAAATAGATTCAAAGCCGACTTTAAGAAGGTCTCGTTGACGGCGTGCTCGTCATCGATCTTGTTACCCAAGATCAAAAATGGAACGTTGTTCAAGTCCTCTATTTGGAACAAGTTGGCCAACTCCTGCTTGGACTCCTCGAGTCTAGAAGGGTCGGCGGCATCCACCATGAACACAACACCATTGACGTCGGGGAAGTAGTCCTTCCATAACCGACGAGCTTGCGAGTGGCCTCCCAAGTCGAAGGTAGTGAATCTCACGTTTCCAATCGCGAGCTCCTCGGATGTAGGGTGTAAAGTTGGCTGCAACGTGGCCAATCTGTCGTTTTTCAACATGTGGAACAAGGTGGTCTTACCAGCGTTGTCTAATCCCAAGAACAACAACTTGGCATGCTTGTTCCATAAGCCTAAGGAAGCTAAGACGTCTTGAACTAAACGGTTAGTACTGTATCCATATTGTTGCAGGAGGACATGGCGCCTTCACTTTGCAGCTAGACCCGAAATTTCGTGCATACCCCAGTCAAAAATCCACATTGTATTCGAAGTATTTGAAGCAGTAATAGACCCTCAATAGTCGGGATCAAAACTTGCCCACGTACACGTAGCTGGTGCACGGGTGTGAACTCGCGTTCCTTGCCCGCCTACAGAAAAGTAACCACATGCATCCTCCACACCTCACATGCATGCCAGCAATAGACATAGTATACCGATTTATTCCAGTATTATTAGTACATACGTTTTTATCCCTATTGTCTTCTTTGTGCATCTTCTCAAAAGTGCTCTAAAACATAGTGTAATTTATAATGTTATTTTTAGTGTTGTCAGGCAGTGTATCTGGTGTTATCTAAGTCTTATGTAGTAGTGTTAACTATAGTCTAGCAGGGTAATCCAGTAGGGTTATTTGGTGCTATTTCTAGTAGTCTAATCTCTATCAAGTAATATATTTCATGGCGGAAATGTAAAGGTTTCGGCGTGGCCACGAAGAGCAGTGGTGTAATCTCTCAACAGGTCGTTTCTGGCTTTTTTAAGCAGTGCCGCAGCATTCCTCTTTCCGATTCTTTCTTCGTCCCAGAAAATAGGCACAAGGCCTAGATTATCAGTCTTGTTTTCGGTAATGAGGGAAAATAATTTGTTGCAATATTCAAAATCACAATCTTTCAACGAGTGGAAATCCTTGCCACTTCCCTTAGTCGAAAGTTCTGCCTCGTATGCTTTTTTTCTCTCCTCAAGTGTTGGAAGCTGGATACGACCCGAAAGCACTCGCGCAGCAACTGCAGCCTGCGACTCGCATAATGGTAAAGGCGTAATGAACTTGGGAAGTCCCAAGAACATAAGGCTGGGGTCCTGTACATTGAAGAGTTGCAAGTAAAGATCCTTGACCATGATTCCATCCGTAAGGTCAGATCTATATTTTTGCAAAAAGGGTAAACTGTATAAATAACCCGTACAGTACATGATAACGTCAATTCCCGGGATGATTGTTCCATCGGTTAGGAGCACAGTCTTATCACTGGCATTGTAATGTTTAACCTCTGCAGTGTACTTTATGTATTCGTTGTCGGAGTCGGTGGGAGGGTCGCCCTTGGTGCTAACATAAATGAATTTGGCCGTGGCTCCAATTTGTATGGCCATGTCGAGACCACTGGACGAATTACCAATGATCAACACTACTCTATCTTTATACGGAGCAGAATCCACGAAATACCTCGAGTGGGTCACTGATTGGGGGTACTTTTCGTTCCATTCTTCAAGCCCGGACACGGGTGGGATATACGGTACATCGCAGTGGCCATTGGAAACAATTATAGCGTCATAAGTGTATTGGGAAGCCTCTAGTGTATCGGTATCCTCATAGTGTAGGTTCCATTCGCTGTCGGGCTTTTCTATACTTACCACATTTGTTTTGAGTCTGAAAAAGACAGTCTCCGAAATGGTGGCCCTGTATCTGTCCAAATACTTGAGAACATCTATACGATCTCTAAAAGTATCTGTTGTGGGCCCAAAGTCCAAGTTGCTATACTCCATTAGTTCGTCAATAAGGTTTGTCTCTAGGTTTTTATACATCGACGACATGTATCTGTTTTCAAAGCCTTCCGGTTTGGAGAGAATTTCAAGACCATTGGGATTGACCGATGGAATCGGTGGTGATACTTTGGTTTTATCTCCATGGTAGTACCACACACCACCAATGCGGTCTCTTCTGTCGAAAACATCCACCAAGAAATGCGCTGATTCCAATGCCAATGCTTTTGCAGCAGCCAAGCCACCAGGCCCAGCGCCAATAACTGCAATCCTTTTTTGTACCGACATCAGAGGTGCTGATCAGCGGTGGTGCGTGTGCGCCCAAGCTGAGTGCGCCAGCAAGAGTCACTACAGTGGAGCCAGTTTGGTGTGGCATGATTCACGTGCCAGCAAGCTATGATTCTACTTTTGAAGAATAAGACTCATAGCTTTTTTTTCTTTAGGAAATTTGCACCAGGCCTTACACTAGATTAGGAGAGGCGGAACACAGAGAAAATCAGATCGTAGGATGAGCCATGCGGCAGAATATGGCCAAGGTGCGACCCCAATAGTCTGGACCAGACGCATCGTGACAGACGTTCCCCAGAGTACGATGCATGCAGGCGTGGAGTGAGGAACATTCCGAGGCTGCTTGCTCCCTGTACAACAGTAACGTGCTACACACACCTGAAAAATTGTTCTTCATCTAGCCAATATATATATTGTTTGTTTGGCCCAAACTGTCACACAAGCAGCAAATCTCGCCGAAAAAGAAAATACACTAGCTAATCATACACAAATTAGTTAATCTTAGTCAGAAGCCAATCTTAGCCCAAAGCCTGTCCTAAGTCAAAAGCCAAGTTTAGCCAATTTTTTCCACAACCGCTTTTTCCTTCCACTGAGTCTTAACCCTCGCCATGTCGGATGCAGACGCCAGCATCAAGTCCATTTTTAGTGGGCATACTGGTGGAGAAAGAGAACCTGGAGATGGTTTCGCCGTGCCCCGGTCACCTAGTCAAAATCAGGCCACTTTGGAACACGAAAAGGCCCCCGGGATTTCTTCTCAGCTCGATGGCAGACGGGTCCAGGGCTCCCTGAATCCTAATTTGGGCACACGGCCTTTCCACTCGGCATCTAACTCAAGGATGGTTTCTGAGAATAGCTCTAGAATAATCTCAGACAGTAGTCCTAGGATGGTCTCTGAGAGCAGCAGCATTCTGCTGCGCACCAGCCCACGGCCAACAGGCGATGCCAGACTCCATCCAGGGATCAATGACTTCTACGACGGGAAAAACAATAGCACCAATATCTCGCTTATTTCTACGTCCAGCGATTACCAGCATGGAATCATGTCTGACTACTCCGAAAGCGAGGTGCAAGACGGGTATCTGAACGAGCCTCATTCCCGGCCATTATCGCGCAATTCAGTCACTTCGTGCTTATCCACCACGGCCACCAAGGACGGAGTCGAAGGTAAGCGGATTTCGAAGCCCCAAATCAAACTCTTTGATAACAAATTCCTCTCACTCCAGAGCGCGGTGCTGTCTCCCGGCCAAGGAGGCCCTGGCATGACTCCTTCCGACACGCACTCGAAGCTTCGGACTGAGTTGGACTCCATGGCACTTCCCCCAATCAGCCTATCGGAGAAAATGGAAATGATGAACGATGCTGCTGCAAGCAGTAATGGACAAGCTAATGAGTAGCAAATTAAATTTTATGAAAATAATGAGTAACGCTTTAGATTCTGTAAGAGAGCTAAAAAAAAGTGATATTTTATAGTTTATAGTTTATAAATTATAGGACACAATTTGTATAAATCTATGGGCTAGCACTCTACTCCACTCCAAGCACTCAGTATTGGACTGTAGTGGTAGTTTCGCACTGAAAAATACCACTGCCAATTTCTCATCGTTCACCAGGCCTAATGTTGAAATCCCGCCAAATCTCGAGGCTATCTGGAAAGGTGGTTCTTCCAAGGAGAACTTATGCAGAGCAAGCTAAAGAGGTCTACACCAAGTTGAATGATACAAAGGACCCCGGCAGAAACCAGTTCTTTCAGTATACCTGGGGTTCATGGATGAACAATGATGCCGTGGAGAAGGCACGCAGGGAAACTCGGTTCTCCATTGAAAATGCCGCCAAATTCGTCAAGGACTTGCAGGTGAAAGACTCCAAGATTGTAAAGCCCCAGAACTTGACTAATGGTGTCACCATCTTGCCCCATAACTGGACCAAGGACATCATTGGAGAGAGCCAATTCGAAATCAAGTCCATTGCTAGTATCCACGAAGGAAAGCACCATAGAATCTACAAGATTATACTCTCAAATGGAAAGGAGTTGGTCTTGAGAATCCCTTACAAGCTTGAGTCTGACTTTGCCATTGATGGAAAGATCAAGAGTGAAGTGGCTACATTGGACTTTTTGTCCTTGAAGTTAAATGCCAATGTACCAAAGGTCGTGGCCTATGGAACTTCCAGAGCCAATCCCTTGCAGACCCCATTTATTTTGATGGAACACATCGAGGGTGACTTGTTGATGAAGCAATGGGACCCCATGCTGCCTGATTCCCAAGAGAACAAAGAGAAACTCAATCTGGTGATCAAACCTATCATGGATTTCACCAACAATGCTCTTCTGATCACCTTCAACAGATTCGGGTCTCTTTACTTCCTTGATGATGTTGATGCCAACAATCAGAGAGTGAAACCTTACGATGGAGAAACAAATGAGGATTTTGTTGACCGGTGGAGAATCGGCCCCAGTGTTGAACGTGCTTTCTCAAAAAACAAGAGCCATTTGTCTGCAAGACAGATCAACGAGCACAATGGACCTTGGGACGCCGACAAGCCTCTCGATATGATTGAAGATTTGGCCAACGTCCAATTGGATGCAGTCAAGGAACGTTTGGCTTTGGCTGAGGCCGGTACAAGCAGCAAACTTGAGGATAAAGATGGGTTGAAGAGCCAGATTGAAGCATTCGAGCACTTGAAAGTAATGTCTCAAAAGCTTTTGAATCCTTCTTCATCTGCTATCATGAACGTTGCTGAAATCTTCACACCCAAGCTTTTCTTCCCAGACTTGGACCCTTTGAATGTGATTGTTCGTGATGGAAAACCATACTTCGTTGATTTTGAACATACTTCCATCAAGCCATTTATTCTTGCTAGCTACCCATCTTTCGTCGCATACCAAGGAGCCAAGGTCTACAACTTGGAGGACGATATCCCGGGATATGCTGAAATGGACGATGTTGAAAAACATCAATACCAGTTCATGTATTACAAGACAAGAAATGAAAGATTATGGGAACACGCACTCAATGAAAACAGACATGATTTGATTGCAGTCGCTTCTCCACATATTAAAGTGTTGAAAGCACCTTACACGCAGGCATTGGAGTGCAAGAATGACAAGGACTACTTGTTTGTTGAAAACTCTATCGTGCAATTGCAAGCCATGTGGAATGTTTATGTTGCCAATGGCCTTGTTAACACCAGCGAAACGAAGTTCCCTATTGAATACACGCAGGAGATCTTGGACAAGCACCAACTCACTTTGGAAGACTACCAGACCCAAATTATGTCCACGCCTTTTGCGGCCACCGGCGGTTGGATTCCCCAGGATATGTTTGCCGTCTTGAAGGAGCATGGAATCTTGGTCGACGATGGAAATGGAAATTTCAAGATCGAGAAGGAGGAAGTGTTGAAGGACTTGCCGCAAGCCCAGGGCGAGAACAAGTGAAGTCGTCACCAAATGTATATATATATAGTCGGCACCGTATGCAAATAGATTGATATTCCCTATGGGGAGCTAGTTGGCGTCTATAGGTATCTCTTGGCTAAGGTCTTCACTCTATGGTCAAAGTCGGGCGACACCAAGGGATCATTCACGGAGTAAAATGGGTTAAGCAGAGCCTTTACGTACAAGTCAAAGACTTCATAAAAGAAGTTTTTCACGGAGATCTCATCCAACTTCGAGGACACCAGCGACATCATAGATTCCAAAGGATGACCTGACGTTGTGGAAGAGTCCGAGCACAAGACGAACTTGATATTGCCCTGTGTCACAAAAGCATTGACCAGAATACCGTAGAAATTGTCTATTCTGCCCAAGTTAAAGTTGTTGTTCTGCCATTGAGTGTCATCAACTATATCTAGCGAGGCGTTGCTTATGAACGGTAATAGCTCCTTCACTTTGGGCGAAAAATGGGGCTCTCCTGGCGCAGACCCCGAGGAAGTATTCTTGAATGATGAGAACTCCAATTCATATAAAGGATTGTCTCTGGTGCCGATTATGGTGAAGTAGAATGAGGACATGATGATGGTGTACGACCTAAGTTTCCAATGGGAAGTGCGACACCTTAGCAGGTACAGCCCCGAGTCAAATTTAAAAGCAATAACTTTGGGGAAAAAAACTTGGGCCTTATAGTCTAACGTATGTGGATAAGCTTGCGATGCAAAATAGAAAAGGTTTTCTTGTTTTTGTGGTTTTTAAATGCTCTAAGTGGTCTCGTGGCTGTAACATATGAATTCTTCGAACTCTGTATCACATGAGTGAAATTATAAATGTAAGCATCAACCAAAAAAGAAGTCGAAAGCTATAAAAAGGGACTAGATCTAATATTCATATAATATTGTTCAAAATTCATGGCTAGTTCCTTCAGTTTCGAAAGCCAGCCTCTGGTATGGACTATTATTACAGTATCCTGCACATAAACCGATTTGTTTTCAATTCCGTCACTCACGATATCAGGCACCTATACTTAAGCACCAAGAGTAGGTAAGCTTTGGCGTCACATTCTTTACGGAAAGAAAAACTTTCACCGATCCAACTAAACCCAGATCCATAACTTTCTTTTACTCCCCAGCACAAATTTTGACACGCTGTCCATCCTTCAAATGACCTTAAAGAGCGCTCCCACTCACGGCGTGTACCATCACCGGGCACCGACTCAAGATCAGAAACGGCCCAACATTCTCCTTTCATCAGACATTCCATACAAGATCTCACGATGTGTCTCCGATCTTAGGCTATATTTGGACGCGTCCTCAAGCGGGCTTGAGGATCTTTCTAAGTTCATTAAGTACTTCGACTTGACGCTCGAGTTGAACTCCGTCATACTCCGCAATGTCAACATCACCATTTCGAAACTATTGAGCAGAAACCAGATTTATGTTGCCCGATCCAAGAAAGCACGTGACTGCTCTCTTATATCTGAGGTCAGCTTTAAGTTCCCAGAGGTGTGGCAGTCGGTGCTAGCCATGCGTAACCGGGAAGAGATTTTTGTGGTGAACTCCAGGTTGGATATCGAGACTTTCACTGTGGATTTGAGTCCACCCCACGAAGTCTACTTACATTTTAAAGAAAACGAGGACTTTTCGTCACTTCTCGCTTATGACCAGGACTTATTAGAACACTTGAAGACTTATATAAGCCAACGCCTACTAGTGGAACTAAAGCATGAGGTGGAGCCAGCCGTTTACTCTCCCAACTACACACAAAAACAAACTGATTATCCTACGGCTGATCTTGTTGGGGTCTTCAATGACCTTTTACTTGACACTCGTGGAAACATGTCGGAACTTGCGAATCGCTCTCTTGATGGCATTGATACTTCGTTTGAAAAGCAGTTGGTGCCCATGGAGAACGACGAATACAACTATTCCTTCGAAGATTTACGGATTCTACAGTCGGATGATAGCGGAAAATGCACCATTGATGACGAGTCTGAATTGAACTCACCATCGATAGATACAGAATGCCTTTTGCCAACGGATCTCGTTGATGACTATACTTTCAATCATGCATCTGGCAATCACATTACCCACATTTCCTCCGATGAAGGTACCGTTCGTCCCGACGACGAGTCCAATCGGCTACAGTCACCAGTTCAGATCGAGAGAATAGAGAAGCATAAAGTCAAAGAGGACAAATTTGTTTCCGAAATCGAAAACTTGAGACACAACTTTCCCAAATTCGATAGCGATAACTCGCTCTCCCAAAATCTAAAAGCAGATGAACCTTTTGACATAAACGAGGCCCCGGAATGCGACGACTACGTGGATGATATCCAACTTTCACCCAAGAAATCGGAAGCGAAATCAATATACGGGTCGCCTCAAAAAGGTTCGCCTCAGAAGGGCTCGCCCCAAAAAATTCCCAAACAAAGTTCTTTCTCGCTCATTGATCATGACGATGGCCATGGATTACACTACGCTTTTAAAGGCTCGTCGGTCCCCGAATACATTAAAGAGAACAAGAAGCTCAAGTTCATCAAAATCGGCAAGGTCCAAAAGTTCGTCAGCATGTTCGAGGAGAAAACAGAGCCAATCAGCAATAGCTCAAGCAGAATCGGCACCAGGCCCAGCAGTCCAACCAGAGAATTGCACTAGATCAAAGACATTTATTAGGAATGATATCATATATCATAAATCACCGTAGGTCCATATTTCACACCTTCTCGAAGCTGGCAATCTTATCTATCAAGAGGTTGAATTTATCACGGGTCTCTCGAAGCTCCTCTTCCTCTGCCTTCTCATCAACCTCTCCAGAGGTCACTTTCATGGACCCCAAACACCACGTCTCCCGGAGACCTCGAGTAATGGTTAGGAGATCTTTGCAAAGACGGATAATGGAAATAGCATCTGACTCTAGCGTAACGGTTTCCACAGCTAGTAGTTCTCTGGACTTGTCTTGAATAATAGCTTTGTCGAACATTTCCTGGAACCGTTCGAGAATCTGGTATATGGTGGAGTCAATTTTTTCTTAAAGTTAGTGGCGAGTAGAAGTAATAAGAAGTGGCAAACATACTAAGTAACGTTAGAGACTTGGGCTGCATTGTGGGTCGAAAGTGTGAATATATATTAGACTCAATTTGAGTTAAGTTATTTATTTGCCTGCACCGCGCACCGTTCGCGGTGGTATGGATGTGCAAGTCGCTTGCAACCATTAGCAGAAGAAAAACGAAACCATTTTCCAGAACATTCTGACAATACTGGTAAAGAACTTCAAGATTGTCACAATTATCCATGTGATATGTAGCACTATCACAATTAAATTTTCCAACGCAAGATAGAAAAATCGGTAGTTGCCTGCTATTGGTAGGGGCAAGTTCTCTTTTTCGGCCAATGAACTGGATATTAGGCTTCCGAACAAAGACTGATTGGCTTTATCAATGCGCTTACTGGACTTCCGTAATTCCATCATGAGCGATGTATTAAGTTCACCGTAGAGTCTGTCTGTTGCAGTCAATAAGTTATCAGTCTTGGTGGCACAGTCTTCATTAGCGATTCTGAGGATGCTTCTGACTTCATCTTGAAAAGCTTTGTGGAGCAGCTGACGAGCCGGAAGCAAGGAATAATTCACATCGGAAATTTTGTACTTCAAAGTGTTCAAGTCGTCGTCCACGATACGGTTCACTTTGGACTCCACCCTCTTCAAAATGGCGGGGTGAACAACGCGCATGTAGTAAGTGTCTAGGAAAGTAAGCAGCTCTAGATATTTGGTCTTATCACGAATACCCAGGAGCACTCTTTCGTCTGCATCACAAACTGTAGCTTGTGGGGTAGTGACAACTTCGCTAGGTTCGTCGCCGTATTCCAATTCAACCACAGACGATTTTTCCTGATGCCCAGAGTTGAAGTTCACATCGTTGATTGAAAACAACTGCTCTTGATCTGAATTTTCGAGAGGTTTCATTGCAGCCACCTTGGTGCTATTCGAACGGGAGTGGTATGAGTTATTATTGTCGTAACCAACCACGATGAGTGGAGGACGAGCCTTAGGGGTTTTTCCATCTTCCGAGGAATGTGATCTTGACGAGTTTCTTCTTAAATCGGCCACGTAATCTGAACTCTTCGAAATCTCGAATTGATGGCGATCGGTGGACTGGCCAACGCTTGGCCTATGTAAATGCCCCATCTTGAACTTAGACAAAGTATCGCTCGAGGAAGCAAGCTGGCCAAAAGAAAGGTCAAGCCCATCGGAGTCGGAGTTGGAGTTGTATGAATTTGCGTAGAACCTTTTAGCACGTTCTTTGAGTGACTTCCGCTTGTGCTTCTTTGTTTCTGCCTTCAAAGAAACCTGCAGCAAAGGCTTATCTAGCCATTCGCCAGAGACATCGGAATTTGCCCATAGCTTATCGTGCAATCTGTGTCCATCTTTTTCCTCTTTCGAGGCTCTGGGAAACCAAAGCTCTCCCCGAGAATTTCGGAGTTCATACCAGTACATTTTACGCCATGCCATATCAAATGTGAGTTCATCCAGGTCAATCCCCCAAAGTAGCTTCCAGCGGATTTTTCCCAGAGAATTATGAGATGAAAATGCATCACAGGCCAACGGGGGCATTTTATAGTTATTAGGGTTGGGCTGGTGATGGAGATTCTGTCTCACAATACGGTTTCGAATGACTTGGAGTGGATTATAAACACCATCGATACCCAGATGGAAGTTTGAGTCCCCGCCATGAACCTCAAGAGATCTCTCAATCCACAAATACTTCAAATCAAAGCAGAATTTCACCATCTCTGCCCTCTCTTGTGTAGCTCGTGAAACATGGATCCGCGCTCTGTCCAGCAGATTGGCGCCTTTGGAGGATTCCTTCGACTTTAGAGGGTCGATAATGTTATACTTCGAATTGTAGGCCTTGGAAGAATTAAGAAAGATTGTTGCCAAATGCAGGCCCTGGCTCTTGGGTGCTTCTTGGGTATCCACGCTAGGTGGAGAAACACGGACATCAGGCAAGTCTAGGTCGAACAGAAAGCCTGGATCAGGCGCTTTGGTTCTAGCAATGATTTTTTCTGATTTATGCAATTTGTTAGATTCTCTAAACGGCCTTATCTTCGAGTTGCTCTCCCGGCGCTGGCCCTTCGTCGCCAAGGACGAGATTCGAAGCAGTAGGAGAGGGCCTGGGTCGGTAGCGTCCATGTTTTCCGAGTCATTTTCTTCTCGATGATAGACTGGCTGATTGGTGCCTATCACAGCCATCACCCCGAAGTGTTAGGTGTGCTGTTGGAATGTGGTGCCTGGCCTAGAAGAGTAATGGAGCTATTGGTTGCGTACGAGGCTGAACTATGCGCGGCGAGAATAATGGCGACGCAGGCGGAGAATGTATAAATAGTAAGCACTTGGAACCGAATACTACAGGGAACTGTTATTTCATGGATTAAACTAAGCTTTTAGTTGTGTAAAGGATATTAGCTCTGGCTTTTTTGGGACGGATTTACCCTTCCACACTAGGCAGGGCATACTCGTACACTGTGCAAGACCGCGCTCGTTCTGGTGGGTGCCTTCAGCGCCACGGTGCGCCTAATTAACATAGTGTGTGCCTACGTATCTCCCCACTTTTACTGAACCCCACATTCCCATCTAAAATGGAAGTTCCTTACGCCAAGAATGAGCAGCACTTTGATACACTCATCGAATTGAATCGCTACCTCGTGGCTTACTTCACCGCAACCTGGTGTGGACCATGCGAGGCGATCAAACCTGTGATTGAAGAAATCTACAATAATGCCCATTACAAAAAGATCCAGATTGTGAAAATTGACATAGACTCCAATCAGAAGCTTGCTAAAAGGCTCGACATCCATTCGGTGCCTACATTTATCTTTTACGAGGAGGGTGTGGAGTCACATAGGATACGTGGGGTGTCCAATGAGATCAAGTTTAAGATCGACGAGCTCAATGCGAAGGCTACAACTGATCCAGAACTGAAAGAACGTGCTAATTCCGATGCAAATCCCTCTTTGGATCCCGCCAATTATGAAGAATTAAAGGATTTGATCCCCAAGGGCTTTGAGGTGCTTAATTCCACTATTCACACCGGCGAAACCATTGCTTTAAATGTCATGCCACATAAAGAGGGAGGCAATGTTAAAGATGTTTTTGACATGAAGGCCCAAGATGCTGGAATATACTCTGATGCAGACTCGCAGTCCTTGTTTTTCATTCCTTTCAACAACATATCTAAGGTGTACTCCATTTTGATCAAAACCATTGAGCCCAAAAATGTCAAGAAATCAGACTTGGCTGAGTTTGTATTAAAGGAGGAGTGTCAGAAGCCTAATCTGGTCAAGATATGGTCCAACAAACCCTCAATCTTATCATTTGAAGATACCCTGACCTTGGATGCGCCTCATATGCAATCGCTTGACACTTCCGGCGACTCTGAGTGGCATGAAATTAAGCTTAAATATGTGAGATTCCAAAACGTACAGAATTTAAATATTCTTATTGATGGCGAGGACGAAGACTTCCATACTCTTATCGAGAGAATCGTTATCGTTGGAGTCAGCGGGGAGAATAAGGAGCAAGGCTCCATTCACCAAGGGGAAGATTAGTCCATAGTCTTGTTTATAATTTAATTCTTCGATATTTCGCTGTACGTGGAAATACCGGAACTTCTCATGCTGTTTCTTCAGGCGTGTATACTGCTTGGACCCTACTGGCGACCGCGGAAGCGACGGCAGCTGGCTATTCACTGTCAAAGGGCAATCGAAGGCATCACGTGACCGCGTTCCTGCAAATAACGCCACCTCAAGCCCAATTTGAGCGGCCCGCCTTTCACTTATTTCCCCATCACCTATCGGCTGCACAACATCAAACCATGGTGTCTCGATCTCTATACCGAGGTCTCCCGATCCGCTCAATGCTTTTGGGCTTGAGATATCGCCAAGCTCCTAGTCAGGTTCCTCTTGCCATTATACTGGGCTGTAAAAAATCCACCATCTTTGCTAGAGTTCAATCTACCAAGATTGAGACCAAACCAAAAGAGGAAATTCCAAAAGAATTGGCGCCTTCTCAGATTGTGAAAAGCACTGAGGTGGAGAAGACAGAAAAGGTCGGTGGTGAAAAGGCTCCAGCTGATGGTGCTCAGAAAAAGTCTCTATGGGATAAAGTGAAGCATGAAGTGGCCCATTACTGGAGCGGGACCAAGTTGTTGGGCTACGAAATCAAAGTGTCTACCAAGCTTTTGTTCAAGATGGCCTCTGGGTATGGACTTTCCAGGAGAGAAAACAACCAGTTGCAAAGAACCATTGTGGATGTTGCTAGGTTGATTCCCTTCTCCATGTTTGTCCTTGTGCCATTCGCAGAGTTGTTGTTGCCTGTTGCTTTGAAGATTTTCCCTAACTTGTTGCCATCCACCTATGAGTCCTCATCAGACATCAAGAAGAAGAGAGCCAGATTGGCCAAGACTCGTGCTAACACATCGGAGTTCATCAAGAAGACCTTGGAACAGGGTGGTCTCAAGTTGTCTAAGAATGTATCTGAGAAGGAAAGGGAAGCTTTTGTTTCGTTTTTCGACATCATCTCCCTTGGAAAGACCCCTACCAAAGAGCACTTGATTAAGGTGGCCAGAATGTTCAAGAATGACCAGGTCTTGGATAACTTGTCCAGAAACCAATTGGTTGCAATGACAAAGTACATGTCTCTTAGACCTTACGGTACGGACTCTATTTTACGTTACCAAATTAGACACCGTTTGTTGACGATCATCAAAGATGATAAGGTCATTGACTACGAGGGTGTTGAGTCCTTGACCGTGCCTGAGTTGCACATTGCTTGTTCTCAAAGAGGTATCAAGACCCAAGATGTTTCTCCAGGCCGTTTGAGAGAAGATTTGGAAACTTGGTTGGATTTGAGATTGAGACAAAAGATCCCATCCACGCTCCTTATTCTTTCGTCTGCATACACTTACGGAGAGCACACGCAGGGTATTCAATCATACTACGACGCATTGTTGGCTGTTTTGTCATCCATTCCTGACGAAGTCTACAATGTGGCCAAGTTGGAGTTGTCCGATGACAGCAAGTTGAAATTGGATATCTTGAAGGAGCAAGATGAAATGATTAACGACGAAAACAACAGAGAGAAAG
This sequence comes from Metschnikowia sp. 13-106.1, assembly GCA_002374735.1. Classification (NCBI taxonomy): domain Eukaryota; kingdom Fungi; phylum Ascomycota; class Pichiomycetes; order Serinales; family Metschnikowiaceae; genus Metschnikowia; species Metschnikowia sp. 13-106.1. The sequence goes on from NLAL01000010.1 coordinate 44,530, forward strand.
ACACTGTCAACCAAGTCAAGGATAACATTCAGTTAGACGAATACGAGGAGACCGCTAACGAAGGTATGAAGGTTGAGCAAGATGAAGACGATGTTTCAGACAAGAAGGAGGCCCAGGACAAGAAGGAAAAGTCTTAAGGTTTCATGATTAGCCTAAAAAAGTGCTAAACGATTGATGCCAACGTTATGGTGCCTATCAAAGTCAAATTTCATAAACGAAAATATGTATTTGTGAGACCGTTCATCTTACAGAGTATCCTATGGAAGTATCGAAGATTCGCATGCTCAGTTGGTACCAGAAGAGCCAAAGCCACCAGCACCTCTCTCAGTAGCAGTCAATTCGTCCTCGCTGATTAGCTTAATCTCGGCATTGACTATCTGCTCCAAAACCAACTGGGCAATCCTGTCGCCAGCCTTAATCTCAAAGTCTTTTTTGGAGTGGTTGAAAAGAACAACCTTCACCTCACCTCTGTAGTCAGCATCAATGACTCCGGCACCGGTTGAAATACCGTGCTTCACCGTAAGGCCAGATCTGGGGGCCACTCTACCATACGTTCCAACAGGGACAATGACTGAGATATCGGTGGAAACCAAGCCTTGGCCCTGGGCAGGAATCACGGCTTCCTCTGACGCGTAGAGATCGTATCCAGCAGCCAAAGCAGAGCCTTTGGTAGGAGCAGTGGCCTTGTCTGAGCGAAGGAACACTTGAAGTTCTTCAGAAGTTTTGAGTTTTTTCCGCAGCTCAGGCATTGTTCTTTTCGTATTTTTAATAAAAAGGAGTAGCTGGTTGGTATGGGCAACGTAGAAAGATCAAGAAGAAATGAGCACGACGCGAAATGACGCGGGTCGCGCGGGTCGCGCCCAGTGAGTGGCAGGTCTAGCATTGCAAAAACCTGATCTGAAGACCAAACAAATCGCCAAGATGTCAATCTTTTTTTATTGCTGTTTTTTTATAGTCTTTATTTTTTTTTTTCTTTTTCATTTTTTCTTTGGCTCAAATTGCCACGTCGGAAGGCTATCGAATTCAGAATAGTCCTCTAAAAATGACACTTTTCGGTCTCTTCTTTGGAGAATGTATGGGAACACCGCTTGTCGAAAGTAGTGTGCGGAGCCCATCACCAGGTGCTTCCACATGCGCCAGTTGCCATGGAAGTCTTCCACGCAGCCGACCTCGAAAATGTAGTCCATGACAATGTAAGTATTTATATCGAGGTTTCTTTCCCGGAAAGCACGTGTTTTATTGGGGAGATGCGTTTTCTGGTGGCTTTGCTGGTTATCTTTCCACATCTGCGCAAGGGCCTTGTTGCGCTCCATTAGAGAAGCAGGGGCCACCTTGTTTTTGTTCTGGCGTACGAACTCGTCGTATGCAGTCATGGGTCGTTTCTTGGCCTTATAAAATTGCCGGAAATTTTCCTGAAAGTGTAGTTTTTTCGCCAGCATATTCTGGTACATGGCCTTTGTCTCTTGGGGTAAGTCTCCGAACGCGGTGATGGTGGAATCAAGCTGTGAGTCCCGGAATAGAACTTCACTATAGTAGAGGTTCGCCGGCTGGAACGGCCCTTTCCTGGGGCTGAGGGCCTCGTGTATGAGCTGGTCATAGATATCTGTGGCGAAATGCGGCTTGTGGCGAAGTTTGTCCTTGATGATCTCCCATGGGTATAGCAGTGCCTCGTAGAATGGGTTGAAGGAATCATGACTGGAGGATACACTCTGGTACCCGTTCTGGATACGTGAGTAGTGATGGTGGATTATAGGATCAGGACTTTCAAATGCCTTTTTCTGCTCCTCGTCCAATTCCTTCCACACCCGTTTGTTGTTGTAATCTGCGTTGTAGTCTGCTACCTTCTGGAATAGTTGATATCCACTTGGTCTATGTACATGAGTTGGAATGTGTGGATGAAGCAAGTTTTTGGAGAAGAGCTTATAGGGTTGAGGAAGAATCAAGGACGACTCTGCATGGGCCAAAGCCTTGGAGACGCCTTTTCTGAACATTGTGCATTGCTTGTTGGTGGTGTATATGCGCAGGCCATCTCTTTTCCAGGCTGCGAGTGAGCACATTCCTTGTACACGATAAAAGTCGAGTCTATGCGATTACATTGTTATACGTATATAGAAAGTATTAGAATATAGAAATTATTGGGTTATAGAAATTATTGATTATAGAAATTATTGATTATAGAGATTATTGGATTACACTAATACTTGATCAAAATGTTGTACTGATACATCTCAGTGTCATCAATGGGTGTCAGGTGGAATTAGAAGATCTTAGATTCCCTTCTACTTCGTACAAGCACTTTAGTGGTGATCCTGGTAAAAAGATTTGTTTCTATCCTCCAATAGGGTTTTTTTATTAAGCCAAGTATGTAGGAAAGCTATCCCTTTTGCTTTACAGCTCGAGTAAACCTTCAAGTTAAATAAATTATGAAGTTGTGCAAAACTCTTGTTTTCGCCATACGATTTTCTAGACTCACCCTCTTTTCAGAACGTGTTAGTGTATGATTGCATTCGGATGTCTCTGGAGGCAGACTATGCAGGATCCCATAAGGTCTCATATAGCTTGACGTGGAGAATATCAGGTACTTCGTCTTCAGCATCCTCCACATTGCTCGAGATACCTTTTGCCCGCAAAATGTAGATCTCCTCTTCGTCAAGCCGCAAGCCTCGCGGTGAAATGGTCGATTGTCGATATATGCTCTGGTACAAGACCAACTGGATGGCTAGGATCGCTATGTCAAGCGCAAGAAGCTCAAACAAGCCGAGACGCCAGAGCTGTACCAACACCGGGGTATCTTCAGAAATGTTGTGAGGCATGGACTCGCCGAGAAACGACATGAAAAACAATGGGCCATGTTCTAGAAGGTCGGTACTGTCAGCAATAGCCACGGGCCGGAGCCAGAATAGGCAATTCGACACATGGTACAACATGTTCAACGCAGCTTTCAAAAATACAAGGTACTTTGTGTTCTGAATCACAAAATCAATGATCTTGGTGGGGCTCATCATTACGTCGGGCCGGTTGCTTGCATCCTCCAGCAATGCTAGGAGGGTCTGGAAGATGCGTGAGCCTTCCCCATTAGCAAAAGGGCTGGCATGGAGCAACACCTGCACCGAGCAGTCAATCAATGCCGCTATGTAGCATGAGAAGTATGTGTGACGGATCAACAGGTATATGATCAAGATGAAGGCCAATGCATCGAGCTGGCCCACCATATGTCTTTGTAGATGGGTCTTCAAGCCCAAAGATTCGTTTCGGACAAACTCCCTGCATCTTTGCTGATGTAGCAATGACTCGTTGATCTCCACGGGTTGGTCTCGGGAAGAGCTGGGGAATGACCCCGGCATCATGTTTAAATTCTCCATCAGATTAGATATGCATCAATATGTAGAAGTAGGGGCAGCCAATTCAGATATAGATGCCTGGGAATATATATGGATAATTGGTATAAATCTTGATAAAGTATAGGAAGCCCTTGAAGTGTATAAGTTTTGATGCAAGGTATAGTGCAATGTATGGAGTAGCTGTGGTATAGAGCTGTGTCCCCGCGCCTTCAGTGCGACACCAGGGAAGTGTGGCCTATGGGCCTATGGAAGTATACACTGGAAAGTCCATATAAGTCTATTAATAAATCTTGGAGTTTTTTTTCATTACAAATTATTTGCTCATGGGGATGTGTTTTTTAAGTAAAAATTCTGGGATTTTTCTTACGTATAAAGTACGGTGTCTATCACTTGCCGAATGCATAGCTCACTCTAGTCCGTTAGCTATTTTAAGACATCTGGTCAATAGTGATACACCAAACACATTCTCACCATAACCACCATAAAAAAACAAAAACACGATATAGCACGATTTGACCTATATTAAAAAATACCATCATAAATACGGTTCAAGAAAATAATAAAAAATAATGAACAAAAAAAACGGCTAGTTCTAAAGTGGAGAGGTGCAGACCCGTGCACCCCGTCTACAGTGACCAGTTGGTTTTCGTCAGTCTAATCAGTGCACATTGCGCGTGGCCCGCGCCCTGGGTTCCTGGCCCAGCATCGCAGCCTCCTGCACTTCCCGGCCCCCAACGCGTCCACACGCAACACGATCACCATTGCAGAAGATGGAACATCCGCTAGATATGCCTGCGCCACAAGACACTTCCCAGGTTGGCCATAACATGACCCAGCCTGTACATACCGAGTACCAGGGTGAAGGGCCGAAAATGCAGGGTGCCAATCTCTTGAACTCCGACTCATTGGACTCGGACCCATTGAAGTCCGACACTACTCCATTGACCTCGGCCCCGGTATCGCAAGAATCTGCTGAAAAAGGTCTGGAATCTATAACCACTCAGAATGAAAAGCCTCAGCGGGAACCAGAGGCGCAAAATGTTACTCTGGAACCAGACCCTAAACGTCACAAGCTTGAGTCTGGCTACCCATATTACTCTCAGGTTCCACTTGCTCCACTACCATATGGCCCATACACCCCAATCCAGAGCCTGATACCTGGTCTGGCTCCACCACAACCTCATGCTCAGTATCCTCATGTGGTATCATATCCAATGCCAAACCAGCAGCCTCCAATCTATTATCAGCCCATGCCACAGGGACCTAATAACCCCCAGATTTCCCATATTCCCCCTGTGCCTAATATTCCACACATGCCTAATATTCCCCTCCCCAACCAAATTCCACAGGTTCCCAACCAACCTCTACAGACTCAACAACCTCTACAACCCGGCGAATTCATAAAAAATGGCCCTCCTGTGCCGCCCTCTACGCTAAGTATCAATGGCGATTCAGCCGATCTGCTTAGCAAAAAGCAGTTGGAAAGGTTAGAAAAGCAAAAGCAGCGTGAGGCTGAGCGGATATCCAAAGAGACCCAGAAGGCAGAGCAACTTCGGATCAAAAAAGAAGAACGAGAGAAAAAAGAACGAGAGAAAAAGCTCAAGCGTGAGGCCTTGGAGGCAGAGAAGGAGCAAAAGCGTGAACAAGAAAGATTGAGAAAAGAGGAAAAACGCAGAAAGCAAGACGAGGAAAAGGCCAAAAAAGAGCAGGAGCGCAAGAAGAGAGAAGAGGAACGGCAGGAGCGAGAAGAGGAGAAACGGAAAGAAGAGGAGCGCAAGAAAAAGGAGGAGCGAAACCAAATGAAAATATCCAACTTCTTCGCCGTCAAGAAAGCCACACCCGTGCAGGCCTCTAGTGTGGAACCAACGGGATCTCCTGGTGATGATACCAAGAGGCTGAAAGAGGTTTCTCTTTACGAGAGCGACTTCCTCCCGTTTTTTCAAAAACGCAATGTTTCCATGTCTTCTTTCCAACTACTAAACGAAGATCTGGAGCGCAAAATGAGTGCTTTCGATGAAGCACTTGCTGCAGGGTCAAAGACGCTTCCGACCTTGGCAAACTTGTTTCAAGATGAACCCAAAAGTGTTTCTCTGATTCGCTACACCACTTCCGAAGAACTTGTGGAGGCATTGAACTCCTCTCATACAGGCCCCAAGCAGTTGTACCAACTCGTGCAGAATCTCCCCAACATCAAGTACTTGCAGTTCTATGAGAATGCAAAGCCTCCTTATGTCGGTACCTGGTGCTCTGAAAAACATCTCACCACCGTCATTCCCGTTGCAGACCCGCTCGATAAGAGCTTGACTGGCTTCGACTACGAATACGATTCTGATCTTGACTGGCAGGATAACGATGAAGGAGAAGGAGAAGATCTTGGAGAAGGAGAAGACGGTGAAGAGGAAGACGAAGATGCAGAGGAGGATGAGATGGACGACTTCGTGGATAATAATGACTCGGTTAAAAAGCGTGGACATCTTGGGCCTTTGCAATCAATATGCGAGTGGAACGACGGCAGTCTGCAGACATTTGACGACCTCAAGTACGAACGATTAGATTTTGATATTGACTTCCCGATTGATCCGTTCAAAAACTACTGGAACTTTTCACCATCCAAAAACACGACGCCAGCTTTGGCCAAAGAGAGGAGAGTCACATCTATAACGCAGCTTGGAACACCAGTCAAAGCAGCTGCAGAACCCCAGACACCCAACATTTTGACACCACTGAAACCAGTGATAAAAGATGCCAAAGTCTTGGAAAGTCTCCGGGAATTCGTGAAGAAAAACAGTGACTTTAGCATAGGAACACTCTCCGAATTGGCCAAGCGAGAGTTCAAGGCATATACCAAAAGTATCTTGAAACATACAATCCAAGATGTGGCGTCCTACAACAAGAAAAGCAACACGTGGGAAATTAAGCCCGTGGATACGCTTACATAGAAATGACAATTTGGAATAAGTTACTGTAGGTAATAGAGATTGTATGCAGTGTGCAGCATTATAGCGGCGATCGATGCGCATCAGACGTGTGTAGCCTTCACCACCTAATACACCATATATACACCTAATTTACAACCAACTCATTGAACAGTCGGTATAAGCTGTTTCTAAGGCCCTGGTTTCTTATCACATATATTTTCCGGCACTATCATGCCCAGAACCGAGTCGCAGAATGAATCGTCACTATATTTCCTCTCCACCCAAATACAGTCCAGACACGAGGACCAGGAGCGTGTTGACTCAGGTCTCCTGAGACTTAATCGATTCAAAAACGTTACTGAACCCACAAAAAAGACCCATGTTCAAGAACCAAAGGTCAAGAAGTCCAAACTGAAGAAAATGCAGTCAAACGGCCGCAAAATCACCTCCATCAGCGCGTTTGTCCGGGAGACATTGGGCAATAAGAAGATTTCCAACACGCAAGGTATCTTGGACTATTTTACGGGGGACTCCAAAAGAGTGAATGAGTTCATTAGCAAAATCGAATTGGCCACGGCTACACCTCATCTACTATCTCGAAAGCTGGCTGGAAACCACACCAATGTGCTCTTCTCTGAGGCCGAGTGGAAGGCGTTTGTGGAAAAACTACAGCTACGATTTCCCAACCTCTCAAACAAAACCAGGAAGAGCTTGAAGGCTGTGACAAAACAACTAGATATGTTGAGAAGGCTGGAGCGTTTGAACATGGACGATGATGAAAGCACTAGTGAGCTAGGGAAGGCCATATGGACCCAGGCTTCTCGTCAGCCCAGCAGTGAATTGACTCCAGAAGATATCAGATGGTTGTATGATCTAGACGAAGATCAACTCATGAACGAAACCACTATTGATGATCGGGAGCCTTCATACCAGGGCCCATCATGTTTGACTCTTTCTCAGGTACTAGGAGAGTCACAAGTTCAGGGCGCTCAAGCTCAATCTGAGTCCCTAGTTCAAGGTGAGTCTCAAGTAGACACCTTGCACACCTATGATTCCTCGAATGATGGCCAAGAAACCAACCTACACCTAGAGTTTGTGGAAGACTCCGAACCTGACATGGGAGAATTCACAGAGACCCAAATCGAAAAGTACATGTATGAAATAGAACTCACAAATCCTTCAGCTCTTTCAGAAGAGGATGTGCTTGGGTCTAATATTTCTGTTCTCACTCCATTGACCCCAGAAAGAAACCTGAGGCCTGCAACAACTTCCAAGGGGAGAACAATGCTGCCACATCAGAAACCGAACCTGAACTCAAGCTCCGTGGATGTTTTGACCAGCATTGCATTTGCTCCTACGTTCGACTCTGCCAATGCTGGCATACATGTGGAGAGTCTGGCGGAGTCGCAGATCGAGGATGTATTCAAAACCCCTACTAAATGGCCGGACCATCTACAAATCTCCTCATCTCCGTTATCTTCCAAAAAGAATTCCCCAGATGGTCCCAACTCTGTTACTAAAGGACTGCCGTTGCGACGCGTGCACCGAAAAGAATCCGAGCTGGAATATCTACAATTGTCGCCCACCAAAGGAAGCAAGCCGCATGCCGTAGGGTATATGAGCGACGTGGTGGAATACCACGGCCTGGTGGAGCTTATAGGAAAATCAAGGTTCATACTAAAGTCGCTACCGAAAGAGTTTTATCAGAAGCAACCGCAAGAGCATATCTCCGATTCTGAAGATGATACCCACGAAGTCAGTTTCATTGGAATCATGAAACCCGTCGATTTTTCGAGTGAACTCACGCACCCGGTCCAAAGGGCTCCCGCTTACCTCCAAGTTCCCTCCAGCCCATGAAGCTGCTTAGAAAGCTATGAAGCTGTTTAGAATCATTTAGAAGCTATTAAAGAACTGTTTATGGAGCTGTTTAGAAAGCTATTTAAGGGCTGCTTATATTTTAGTAATAAAATTCTTAGTAATAAAAGCTTATATTGAATGTATGTTGCCAATAGCATTGGGGTACTAATGCATGGCCTATAAAGTCTAGGGTCACCTGAGCCTCTTCGTGACGCGTGGCACTAGGTGAGATGTTCCGTGGTTTCATACCAAATCCTCTAAATGTACTTCTTATGGTCAGCGTCGATGCTATTGCTAAGCAACCTGGTCTCGAAGAATAGCAACACCTTGATGATCACGTACATGTCCAAAGCAAGGCCGGCCGTTAGAAGCACCAAGGTAACAGAGGCACCACCAAACTTCCTCTCGTAAAAAGCACCAAACGACCACCAGAAATGGTAGCAGAGTAGAAGGAAGCATGCCACGGTCATCCCGGTGAGCACAGAAGCCTTGGCGGCTCTGGATTTGGAGATCCGCTGGTTTTCGGAGCGGCGTTTGAGTTGGGGCATGGTAAGGCGAGCAGATCACAGTGCCCTCACTAATCAGTGGGTGGCCTCACTGATGATCTCAAGGCCTGTTTTCCTGCACCAACACGTCCAGGTCCGCAGGTCTAAGCACATAAACACGTGGATTTGAACCATGTAGATCATTTCCGACGTGACAAGAGTGTTCCAGGAATTCAAAAAAAATTAACACCAGAAAAGGTTCTGGAGGAATCGACGTCTCCGAGCCGGCTCGTGTCACGTGACGCATTCTTTGCGTGCAGCTTGCATGGAACACACCCCATGTCAGCCAACTCTATCTAGTACGTCCTATTACCCAGTGGGAACACCATGGAAAAACGCTACAAACATGACCCTAACCTTGTGGTGGAGCCGGCCTTCTATTCGAACGGCATCCCCGTGTTCAAGCCCACCATGGACCAGTTCCGGGACTTCTACAAGTTCAACAAAGCGGTAAACCTGTACGGCATGAAATCTGGCATCATCAAAATCATTCCTCCTTCGGAGTGGCTATCACAGCTCCAAAGTGTATATACTGCCGAAAATTTCGAAAACGTGGTCATCAGAAACCCCATAGTACAAAACGTCAACTCTACTGCGGGCTACAAAGGCGTATACTCGTCTCAGAATGTCGAGCGCCAAAGGAAATATAGTCTATCACAATGGCTTGAACTATCGAAAAAGCCAAATTACCAGCCCCCTGCGCCCAAGAAAAGGCGGGATTGTGCGGAGAAAGAGCCTCAAGAGTCTAAAGCACCAAACACTAGGACCAAGGAGCATGGCCATCGTTCTAAAAGGCCTAACAAAGAGTGTACCATGGGTTCGCTACATCTGAAACTCAATATTGACATATCGGAATTCACGGAGGAGAGGTGCAATGAGCTAGAGAATTTGTACTGGAGATCTTTGGGCTACGCTGAGCCCATGTACGGAGCAGATGTTTTAGGCTCTTTGTTTCAAGACTCGATCAAAAGCTGGAACGTGGCCCATCTTCCCAACTTGCTTGACTTGATGGACGAAAAGGTTCCTGGTGTTAATGATGCATACCTCTATGCTGGCCTATGGAAAGCCACGTTTTCTTGGCACCTCGAGGACCAAGACCTATATTCCATCAACTACCTCCATTTGGGCGCTCCTAAGCAGTGGTACTCGATCTCCCAGAAGGATAGCTCCAAGTTTTACGATCTCATGAAGGACATCTTTAATGAAGACTACAAGAATTGCCTGGAGTTCTTGCGGCACAAAACGTTTTTGGCGTCCCCTGCATTCCTCGAGAAAAATGGAATCAATTGCAATAAGATTGTCCATAACCAAGGTGAGTTCATCATCACCTATCCTTATGGCTACCATGCTGGCTTTAATTATGGATACAACTTGGCGGAATCGGTGAATTTTGCACTCGAAGAATGGTTTGAATTTGCTGCCAAAACGAAGAAGTGTGAGTGTATCCAAGATTCCGTGGGGATCAACTCAAAGCAAATCTTCTGCAAATTCAAGGGAATTCCTTATGACGAATCTGGCCCTATAGTGAAAGAAGACCCTGGGTGCCACCTGAATCCCGCTGAGCAAAAACTTATTAAAAGGAGAAGAAAGACGACGGTACATAGCCAGTGTGTGCTCTGTCCTATAGAATTACCAGACAAATTACTTGAGTTGCGTGAATTCGAATTACTCTCATGCGATGCAACAGACCCTAAGACAAACACCTCTCTACAGGTGCACAGGATATGCAGTGAAGCATTTCCACATTATCTACACTTGGAGCCAAAAGAAGAAACGGCCTACGTCACTGGTATTAAGGATATTCCCAAGTCTCACCGAAGCTTAAAATGCCTTCATTGTCGTCTCCCCAATAAGTATCTGGCAACGGGACTTTCACAAGGTGCTTGTTTTCAATGTTCTGCCGGAACATGTACCAAGTCTTACCACCCCATCTGCGCTTTGTCACTGGGATTTTTGTTTAACAACCAAATGTGTAAGGTGCATAGGCGGTCGAGCTCGAAGTTTTATGAGCGCCAGAATGACGAATACCTTAAGTTAGTTCTGCTGTTGAAACAAAATTCTTTGGTGCAATTTTCTGAAAATTCCAGTGGAAGACGCCATACTGGTGATGTGTGGTGTGGACTCGTACAACTGAACAATGGCGAAAAGGAAACGCTCGATGTTCTTGTTCTCCCATCTTTAGAGCAGCTGATGACGGTAAGCTATGACGATGTTCTCCTCGGAGACTCTTCAGATACTGATAACAAGAGATTCTGGGACATGGCTGCGTCAACTATGCGCCCTACTACAAAACTGCCTGTACTAGAGGTCCAAGATGAAAAGAAGAGTTCTAAAAGAAGCTCTCCAACAAAGTCTCTGTCTGCACCACGCAAGAAAAGTCAGTCGAGAAAGGAATTGCGAAGTTACAATTCTGAGAATATGACTAAGAATATGATTGATATCCTGAAAACTGAGAAAACGACTGAAAAAATGACAGAGGTTATGCCTGAGATTATTAAATCTAAGAATCTCTCCACTGAGAACTTCATGAGAGAAAATGTACAGACTCAGAATTTGAATGAGAATATCCAACCTCAGAGCTTCATGAATGAGAATATCCAACCTCAGAATTTCATGGATGAGAATATCCAACCTCAGGAATTCCCGACTTTCTTCAAGAATGATTTTAAGAGTAACATGATTCCTGGGGCAATGCCACAACAATTTCCCATGCCATCGGGTCCTTCCCGGCCCAATATAGCGAATGGAATGGAATACGCAGTGCATCCTCGCCAAATGAACCAGTTTATGCGGGCGGTGCTGGTGGTGCCGCTCGTGTCAGCGTTTGATGGATACAACTACACATTCCAGCACCCACGCAGCTTCAGTGATCTGCTGAGCTGGTTATTGCCCATGAACAGACAAGCCGGGGCAGCATTCATCAACGGCTACCCGGAAAGAAACATACCAAGCAATCCCGAGGTGAACCAGATTCAGTTCTTTCCCCAGAATTTTTAACGAGCTCTATTTATGACGTAATGACAAGCAGAAGATTCTCCTGGACATTTGGTTTTGGCCCCAAGTGGTATAGCCTCGAAGTTCTCGCAAATAATTAAAGCGAATATAGATTAGTGATAAATCCGATAGCTCTTCAAATTTGACTCTGCAAATTTGCCGATCTTCTAGTTCTAGACTACTAGCTCTGGACTTCTAGTTCTAGACTGCAAGTTCTGTAGGTTGTAGATTACACTGGAGTACTTTATACAAGCCGCGATGGGTGCAACATCAGCTTCGCTTTCCCTCTCGCACCTTCCTACGCCATGCTAACACCGTATGCCTCGAAGACTGAAGGTAATTCCAAATCGGGATGAAGACAGTCTGAGTGAGGAAATCGAAGATGTTTCCGAAGAGGTGATCCACTTCCACCCCAAGCGGCCCCTGAAACCTCCTTCGTTATCTACAATACCCTGGGTAGACAAGTATGCACCGGGCCGGACCCAAGACGTCAGCATCAACCCCAAGAAATTGAGCCAGGTCAGGGATATTCTCTCAGGGATGCTACTGCCAAGTAGCAAATGTCGGATTCTTATTCTTTCAGGACCCGCAGGTAGCTCGAAATCTACCGTGGTCAAGTGCCTAGCTAAAGAGTTGTACGGTCCTCAGAATGGGGGCAGTGGGATCCGCCCATTGTCGTTGATTGAATACTTTGACTCGGTTGTTGACGATGTGTATCAGCCAGACCATTTTAGTGACTTCATGGACGGGTGTCGGTACCGGAGTGGCCAGAACTCGAGTGTGATATTGATTGAGGAGCTCCCGAATGTATTTCACGATGAAACACTCCAGTCGTTTCGGAATTGTCTACGGGACTGGGCGTATTCTTCTCCGGAGCTAAATCTTCCACCGGTGGTCATTTGCCTTACTGAAGTGGATCTACCGAGTGATGGAGGAGACCGGGGCTACTTCACCATATATAATTACTTGACTGTTGAAACGCTTTTGGGCAGGGATATCTTGAACGCAGGAGTTTCTGCAGGACTCATTCAACGAGTCAAGTTTCTCCCCATTGCCAAGACTTTTATCAAGCGAACATTACACAATATCCTCAGCTGGGAGAAAATTCGTCTCCCCAAATTCGGGCCTGCTGATGACTACATGCAGTCGTTATATGACTCAGGCGACATTCGTGCACTGATCTGCAACTTGGAGTTCTGGATTCTGAGTGGGTTCCGCAGCAATAGCTTCTTGAGAGAGAGCCAGATCAGCTTATTCTATGCCGTGGGAAAAGTGATCCACTCTAGCAGTAAGCCTCGAACAAAAGGAGACAGAGATGATTCCGACTCCGATTTCCAGGCGGTGAGTGACGTCATGGATCAATACAACAACATGGGGCTTCTTCAACTAGGCCTACTAGAGAATTATCAGATCTATAACGGACTGCAGTTCGAGGTAGAGAATGCTGCTGCTATCGTGGATAGTTTGAGCACAACCGACTCTTTGCCTTCTTTGGGCTATGAAGAGTATTCGCTCAAAGCAATCAGATATGAGTTGAGTAAGGTGAATGTGACCAACCGAACGCTCCCAATGAAGTTTCCTAGACACTTCAAATGCTTAAAAGAGCAGAACAAGGTTCGGAAAGAAGTGTCTGACTACGGCACTTACATTGCTCAAAATTCAGTGATGTTCAATGATATCAACCTACAAGACGGGTATTTTGTGCCGATGATCAAGAATTCTTTCAAGTATAGGCTCAAACATGGAAGAAAGCAATATCTTTACAATCGAGTTGGTGGACGGTTCAAGAAGATCTATGCCGATGAAGACTTGCCCTTAATGGAGAAGGAGGAGGAAGCATCTGTGGGAGAAAAAGACCAGTTCCTGGTGGATATTCTCGAGAAAATCAATGAAGAAGCGAACTTGAAAAACAGCTCCGATGATGGGGTCAGTGAAGATATTGACGATGGGTTGAGTGAGGATATCGAGGACTCTGATGCCACTGACCTGGACGATATGTTGGATGACTCATTGAATGAAGAGCTATTGAGCATGGTGTCTCAAGCAACTAAGAGGAGTCTTGATTGTGGACCCCAGTCAGAATCAAGAAAAGGGTCGACTCAGCTGGACCCCAATTATGATGAAGGGTTTCTGGACGACCCCGAACTATACATGTTGGTGTCGCAAGGCAAGTTATAGAAATAAATTATGTATTACCGGTTTTATTGATTGGCCACGGCTTTGGCAAAAAAATCAGAGTCCTCTTCGAGTGACTCTTTAATGATATCCAACCCACCCTGGAATTCGCCATTGATGTACAATTGTGGGAAGGTAGGCCAATCCGAGAAAGCCTTCAAGCCTTGTCTCACAGCATCGTCTTTCAAAATGTCAAAGAAGCCAAATCTGACTTGGTTTTCCCTCAAAATCGCCACGATTTGACGTGAGAATCCACACTGAGGCGATGAAGGTGCACCTTTCATGAATAACATCACTGGTGCAGCAGACGTCAACTTTTTCAACCGCTCATTGAGTTCCTCTTCTGAAGGCTCTTCTTTGGAAGTGGTGTCAGCACCCGCAGGGGCAGGGGCAATTGTGGCAGGTGTGGCGTCAGAGCGAGGTGTAGTGGAGCCACCAAATTGCTTCAATGCGGCAATGAACTCTTTAGGGTCGGCCCCACTGAGCTCCTTCAAAATTGTAGAGTTTCTGATCAAGATGATGTATGGAACAGCAGATACTTCAAACAACTCACTGATTTCCAGCTGGTCATCAGCGTTGATGGAAAGAAAGGAAACCTGAGGGTTTGCTTGGGCCAATGTTTTGATGACGGAGTTCATGGTCTGGCAAGGCGCAGCCCATGGCGTGTGGAAGTAGAGCGCCATCAACTGCGACGCATCGGAGTTCGTTAGTTTCGTGAACTGGTCCTCCGATTCTATTTCAATGACAGACATGGTGGTTGGGCAGTAGCAGTGACTTGAAGCGTCAGTAATGGAGTCGCGAGCCTGCCACACGTGACTGTATTATCACATGATGTAGTAGTCACGTGGTATAGATTGCATCACGTGATACAATAGTTGAGTTGGGAATTTCACGTGACGACCCTGATCGCGTCGTCCCCACGCCAGCTCTCTCTCGCCCTATCCCCATGGCCAAGGGCGCGGGGCATTGCTCGGTGTTCCAAGGGTATGAACGGGACCCGCATTCCGCGTGATTTAACAATCCTAGGCCGAGCAATCAGTGAGAGTCTTCTTGACATATGGCTCTCTGGTGGTTGAATTTGAATGCAGGCCCCAGCCTCCTTGGCCTGACCCTTTGTAGCACCCTTTGTTTGAAGTCCAATTTCATTGGCAATTTAAAGTATTTTAGGTTACAAACCTCACTCTACGATCTGCGAGCTTGGCTTATCTTATCTTCAGTCACTACCACATTCTGGCAAAACACACACATATTCGACACACCGTCATCCATTGCCTTTTGGACATAGACTTTCTGAGATGGGCATTTTGATATAAACATTCTGTCATACCTTATATGTAGCATCCTTTTAACCACTATTAATCAACTGCATTCTGTATATTGAGCATTTGCTAAAACCGGAAATTAAGGCGAAACAATACAAGAACACTAAAAGAAAATAGCCCTCGCCGTGAGGAATGACGCTGGAAACATGGCCGGTGTGCGAGCCCGCATTTGGCCTGCCGGGCCGAGATGCTGAATAAAATCTGGGTTGACCCGTCGCATTTCCCTGCAAATTCCCCCGCATTTTCTTCTACACCGAACCAAAAAACTTGTCATCGATACTTTATTGCCCAACAGACACTCAGCTTGATCCTTTGTGCCGAAACCGATACCTTAATTACAACACTCCCTGGGCCTATTTCTGTCTCCCCGGGGCTCTACTTGTCTGCACCGCGCCCCTCGTGAACCCTTCCTATTTATTTATTATTTATTTGCACGCCGCAACTGCTGTGTCCGCCACCTTAAAAGCAGAGCACCTTCGCCTGGCTGACCGCACACCAAACTTTGTTTCTCCTGAACGCACACCCAAGTCCCCTTTTCCTGTCCACCTGTACGGCTATAAAAAAAATAGCTTTAGTATCTAAAGCAAGTGTTGACAAGTGCCCCTTAGATCCCCGTCACGTGAACTTGCCAAGTCTTCACGTCCCTCAACATTTTTATGATCGTCAATAAGTTAGAGATCCCGGTTGCTTGACCGCATTCTATCGTTTATTGTTCCCATATACTTTGGACCCCGTATTCCAAAGGTCAATTCCTCCTTACTGTGTTGATTCCTTGGGTGTAATCTTCTTTTATGACCATACAACTCTCAACTAATTATCTCAATATGGATTATCTGCTACAATCGGACAGAATCAACAACGATTTCTCTCTGGACCCTGTGGATTTTCAGGATCCCACGAACGGCTCGAAGAAGAAGGTTCCCAAGGAGCTCACTTCCCATGGAACTACCCCCTCCGGAAAACCCCGGCTTTTCGTGTGCAACACTTGTACGCGAGCCTTTGCTAGATTGGAACATTTAAGGCGCCACGAGCGCTCTCACACTAAAGAAAAGCCCTTCACTTGTGGTGTGTGTCAACGCAAGTTCTCTAGAAGAGACCTTCTCTTGAGGCATGCTCAGAAGCTACATGCTGGATGCGCTGATGCTGTGGCTCGCTTGCGTAGAAAGCTGATAAAGGGTAGTTCTTCAGTCTCCAACTCGGATTACTTCGATCCCGATATGCATGACTCAAATGAAGATACTCCCATCAGTTCCTTCCACTCTCCACCTTCCTCCAAATCGCCCGCGGGTCCAAAGGATTCACAGGTGCAGTTCAATTTGAACTCATTTACGAACCGCAATTTCAGTGAATCCTCTCAAAGCCCAAGAATCACAAGGGCCAATTCCATCAAGGACTCTAGTCTCCACAAGCAGGTGTTTGACAAGATGAAGCTGCGCAACAGAGGTGCATCTTTTTCCGCCCAGTCGGGTCCTAATTATGCCATGGCTATGCCCCAATATCCTGAACAGAACACTGCAGATAATGTGGAGTTTTCGACTCCCCAGCTCCTCCCTTCTTCGACTGTCGATGAAGAGTCGTGGTTGAACAACTTGTGCACGATCCCCGGTATGGCTCTGCACAAATCTCGTCATTTGATGAGCGATAATGTAACAGCCTCAATGATTGATGCAGAAATCTCCAGAAACCCTTCACTCTTGGGAAACGGAGTGCCTGCTCCCTACGTGCGGTCAGATAGCATTGCTTCAAACACCTCAGTGAACACTCACGACTCGATTTCGGCTGGAGCTCCCTTCATGACCCACAAGCCAAGTATAACAGGTCCGGGGCCTACTTCAACGTCATCAGCTAACAACAATGTCGACCTAAATGCTGACTTTGGTGACTACGGATACTCGTTCTATGGTATTCCTGACACTATCTATGGAAATCAAGCATCTATTCAGAAACCCCATCGGCCACTTTCGCCAATAAAGCAGGAGTTTGATCTTGATTTAATGCAGTTGGACCAGCAACATGCTGCTTCACAAGGCCAACTACCTGCAACGGTCACCAGTGGGGTTGACTTTGATCTTAATTTCTTGAACGATATAGACGAATTGGGGCAGGATTTTGAAACAGGTTCCAGATTTAGGCCTTCGGGCTACTCTTTCTATGGAGATAATCCACTGGTGTCTTCCTCTGGAGTTGACTCTTCAACGCCACCCCCTTTGATGTCTCCTTCCTTCATGCAAACAAACAATAATCCATTCGGAGGAAATCAGGCTCATATAGTGAATCAAATGCATGAGCCTGATGGAATTCATGGCTCTGGCAACGCCAGGAGATCTGAAAGCACAGCATACAGCAAAACTTGTCTTTACACCAAAAACATGAGGCAATTGATCAATAAAGCTCTCAATAAGTATCCCATCAGTGATGTGATGTCGCCATCAATTCCTTCTAACGAGAAAATGGAGTCCTTCCTCAAAGCATTCATTGCGAAATTTTTAACATACTACCCATTCATACATGCATCCAAGTTGAACGAATACGAAATCATGAGCATGACTTCGTCGGAAAGCCCTTACAATGAGAGTGCTCGTGTATGCATGCCTCTTTTGGCAGCCACAATTGGAGCGTTACTTGTGAACAACAAGAATGATTCCGAGCATTTGTATGAGGCTTCTAGAAGAACAATTCACATATATTTGGAGAGTAGGAAAGGGGCCAATGCTAGCAAAATTGATTCGAACGAAAACCAGAATCTGAACCCTCTTTGGTTGATACAATCACTTCTATTGTCTGTTGTTTATGGACTTTTTTCTGATAATGAGAACAATGTGTACATTGTGATAAGACAGTTGAATGCATTGAACTCATTAGTCAAAACCTCGCTTAAACAGAATACCGAAATATTTTTCGGTATTAACGGAGAGGATGCAGAAAATTACGAATTACTACGAAATGACAACAAAGCATCCGATGCAGTGAAGTTCAAAAACCACATCAATTTGCAGTCGCAAGTCAGGACAGTCTTGGCGATTTACCAGCTCACTAACTTCATTTTAATGATGTTCAACGTTCCACTCACTTTGAGTGCCCATGACTTAGGGTCTTTAACTGTGCCCAATACCAATGATGAATTCTTGTGGAGGTTTTATGATATTGGGGAGCTCAAGGAACATCTCAAGAATGGACTGTATCATAACAATCTCGATTACTACTTGAAAAGAGATGCAAACAACACGATTTACTTCAAGAGTACTTTAAACAGTCTTGCCAAGAATGAATTTGATGGTGATCTTGTTGCAAAGCTCTCTAATATGAGTAAATTTGGCTTCAAAATTATGGTCAAGGGATTATACGAAACAGGACAATTGAAAGAAAATAGTGAACTTGAAATGGATTCAATTTTGGGCAATATGACGATTTTCATTGACTCTTCCAAAAACAACCCGGCAACAAGCTATATTTGTCACGGCAGTGCAGATTGCGAGAAGGTGGACTTTGCCATCTTGGTGAGCTTTACCAGAATATGTGCAATAACTGACTTTAAGCAAGTGAAAGAACAGAGTTGGCTCAAAAACTATGAGGTGCTCAATAAGAACTACTACACCTTCTTGATGTCCATGGACAATATCCGTGATGATCAGTTCTTGAAGATTATTGACAATTGCATTATGATCTCCAAACTCTTTCTCTATAGAACAGAGGAAGTGGACCTGAAGTATGGACTTGAAGGGTCGCAGAACCTGGCCAATCCCGACATCCCGACCGATGCTAATGGTCTGTTCCAACAATTGGTCAATGAGTCTATTTATAATGAGAGAGAGTTGTGTGTGACATTTGAGAAAAGTTTTGGGTTGAAGATCTTCGAAGACTTCTTCCGGACTAAAACACCCATTCATTCGCAGGTCTTATTTCACATTTTCATGATCTTTTCCATATTTTCAGTGCACATTGCCAAGCGGAACCATTCGTCCAAGCCAGTGTGGGACCCTGCATACACGAGGGACTTCAACACCAAGTTCATTACAATGCTTAGATTTTTGGCAAAGTTCGAGAAGCACTTGAGATCTCAGTATGAAAGCTCTCATCTCGGTTCAGAATTGACAAGTCTCTATCTTTTTCTGAGTGGTACGCATGACGAGATTCTTCTGGACGCTAACAATGGTATCAGCAACCCAGAGACGAATTTCGAAAACTACTTTGGCCATACCTTGGACAAATCACTCTATGTGTTGAAAATGGGTGAGTTGATCATGAACTTCCTCTACGAACAAAACTTCAAGGTGAGCATATTCAAGAAGCTTGGGGCAACTCTTTCGCAGATAAGAAAGTTTCTTATAGATGAGGAGTCCAGGATTCTCCCAGATTGAGCCGCACCCGGGAAGAAATCGACAAAGAAGATTAGAACAACTCCTTTATTTATTAATCTACTATTTAATGTGATAAAATTTGTTGCAAATTATTTGTGAAATTTGTAGTATATTCTCGTACTAACTCTGTACCTGCATTCTGCCTGATGCGTCGAGAGACTGCTACTTTTAGCGCAAGTGGAGCATCAGGCAATTGAACCGCAAAACAACCCAAATCAATACCACCCAAATCAATACCACCCAACTCAATACTATGTCCGAACAGAAAATCCCAGCTCAAAGGAGCAGACCTCAGAAGCCTTTGTTGACGGCCAAGAACATTAAAGACATCAAGATGACCATCGCTGGTTTTGGTAGCATGCTCTTCCTATTATGTCATTATGCATGGATCATGAGGCAATGGGTGCTCAACCCCAACCTCCCCACCAGTACCATGCTCATCCGCTTCTCCATATTCTTGGTGAATGTTACGATCACCATAGGTCTTTTGATGAACTACATCTATCCAACTATTTACGCGGAAGAGCTCATACAAGAAGCGCTTGAAAAGAAAGCTTTCGAGAAAAAATCCGACTAAATGGAAGGCCATAATTTCATTTTTAATCATACATAACGTAAAATATGTAATCTAGATAATTCTTCTTCCCAAAATAACCCCATAAACACCAAGGGTCACCAAGGAAACCAAGTTGAGGGAGGATGAAATCCCGTGGTACATTCCAAATTGCTTATTCAATTGCTTCATCTCCTCGGAGGTCTGCATCTGACCGTCAACAAGCTGCTCGTGTTTCTTGTCGGCCACAAGTTTCTTTCTTTGGTCTCTGATCTTATGAGCTGCTGGCAGAACCCAGAAGTAGTTCAAGGCACCGCCCATGGTAGACAAGCCTAGCAAGGGCACGGCAAGACGCAATGCCAAGGGGGATGTCAATCCAATCAATGTAGGCATAGCAGCTTGGCCTAGGAAGTAGACAGGAAAAATTTTGCTTTGCAAGCTTCCGAAGTCCTCTCTATTCATGTGTTTGAAGGCAATGGGAGCCACCACATACGAATACACGACTCCGCCACCAAAGGCCACGGAGAGAAGAAGTAAGTTAATTGAACTTTTGATAGCCATTGTCGTTTTTGAATTTGCTCGAGGTATTACACTATTATATAAGTAAACCGGTGGGGTGACGGAATCCGATCCCGCACCTTGCGCTCCATTGTCCGTTCCTGCACCCTCATAATGAGTCGATCATCTTGAACATGCAGTTAAGGGCATTTCTCTTCTCTTGCTCCTCGTACCGTAAAACATCCTTTTCAAGCTCGCCTGGGTGGCCGTAAACCCACACAAAATCACTTTGCAACCCTAAGCTAAGCGAGTCGGCCACGTTCTTGTCGTGTGTATCTTTCAAGCGAGAGGTCTGCTCGTATTTCTTGGCTGCAACCTCCGCAGCATCCACTATCTCACTAGAGATACCACACATGGCTGCAACATTCATTCCGAAAGATCCAGGAGCTGTACCTTCTTCGAGCTTGTACAAGAAGGTGATATTTCTCGAATCATTGTCCACAATTATTCCCATTCTCAAAGGCCTTATGTGAGGGTGGTTGGTGAAAGCCAAGCCCAAACTGCCGTAGTGAGTAGCGAAGAACCCAAGAGGTTGCACGTGAGATGACAAGTGGTGCAACACCGACTCGGCAATGGCGTATCCATCACTTGACGATCCACCTCTGCCCAATTCGTCAAGAATAACCAACGAGTTTGGTGTGGCATTGCTCAAGATCTTCTTTGTTTCCGACAACTCAACGAAGAATGTCGACTTCCCTTGGATGATGTTGTCGTTTGCACCCAACCGGGTCATGATCTTGTCCACAGGACACAATTCTGCTTTTTCTGCTGGCAAGTAGCATCCTATTTGTGCAAGCATTGTAGCTAACGCTGTGGTTCTCATCAAGGTGGACTTACCTGCTGCGTTTGCACCGGTAAGTAGTCCAAAGTTGGCATGGCCTCCGCCCAAGTTGATGTCGTTTGGAATAAACTCAGAGCTGCCCATGAAACAAGGATGTCTCAATTCTTTAAAGGAAATGAAACCTTTATCGCTGGCTTTAAAGGTGGGTCTGCACGAAGGATATCCTATGCTCTCAGATGTCTTTGTCAATGCAATGAGACAGTCAATACTGCTCATTGCCTTGATGACCTTCACCCAAGTCTTGTAATTGACGTCGAATCTACCGTAGAGCCTGGAAATAATGGTTTCGCAAACAGTTTTATGGAGTTCCTTTTGCTCCATAAGTTCCCTAACGAGCTTTTTCACCTCGGGTGACCAGTATCTTTTTACCTTGGAGGTGGCACCCATCTGCTGCCAATCCTTGGGAACGTTCTTGATCTTGGTCGACATCTCAATCAAATAGAGTTCCTTCCCGGAATCCTTGAAGCAAATTTCATGGGATTTGAACTGTTTCTTGTAAGATTTGAGGTGATCATTCAATTGCGCCTCCAAATTGCTGATGATTCCAATCGACTCATCAAATTCGGTATCCACGCCTTCTGCAGGAACCACTACATTTTGCAAAGCTTGCACTCTGTCAAACGCATCTTCCCAAGAAGCTATTAATGTGTGAAGGTCGGGTGGAAAATGCCCCACGAATTCCTTGAGCACCCCAGAGTTGTCCAAGTCATGGTCGCCCAATTTTTTGAAGATCTTAGAGACATTTTCAAAGCCTTCGATCACTTTCAAAAAGTCCTTGAATGCTAAGGTTTTGCTATGGACTCTTGATATTAATCGTTCCAAGTCTGGTAACTTCTGAAGGCCTGATTCAAGAGATACTCTCAACTCTGGTTCATTGTGCATCAAAAAGTCGACTGCATCCAACCGCTTATTGATCTGTTCCACTTTCATAAGAGGATGGAGAACCCAGTTCTTGATCATTCTTTTGCCGAAAGGTGTGATTGCCCTATTGATCAACTTGAACAAAGTCCCCTTGTCGCCTCCATCGAAAGAATTGTTGAGCACCTCAAGATTGTTCAATGTGATTCCATCCAACAACATGTGCGTAGCCGAGCTCTTTGAAATCTCATACTCTTTCATATTTCCCATGGTCATGATACTCTCGTCTAGTTTCAAAGTTCTGAGGTAGTACAACAACCCACCGAAAGCATTGAATGCAATTTGGTGATTGTCCTTGAAACGAAGCAAAAGCGGTGGGTACTTTGAGAAGTCATCGAGGTCTTCAGACTCGTAGTATTTTGCCTTCACCAAATTCTCCAATGTTGTATCATAGTCCCAAAACTCCGAGTAGGGGTTCAAGTAGTTCCAAATCTGGTGCGTGTTGTGGGCGTTAAACTTGATGATCTTCAATGCCGTCGAGCACAAATTGTGTTTCTCGCAAAGGATTTCCTTGGGTTTGATTTGAGTAATAAGAGTGTCCAATTTCGTGCACTCATCATCGTCGACCAATTCAATGAAGTTCAATTCCGAAGTAGCGGTATCCACGAAGCATACTCCAAATACCTTTTCTCCTTGTTCCGACACTGACTCTTTGATTGACATACAGTAAGTGGCCATGTCATCCTTGATCATATCCATATCGGTGAGAGTACCGCCAGTCAAAACACCAGTGAGCTCTCTTTTGATGATTTTTTCCTCCTTGCAGCCTCCACCTCTCATTTCCTTAGCCAACATCGATTCCTTTTGATCGACCTTGGCCACTTTGTACCCGTGGCTGATGAATTCCTTGGCCCAATATTCAAAAGACATTTCGGGGACTCCAGCGAGTCTCATGTTTGCTCTGCCACCGCCGGCGATTTTCAAGTCAAACTGCGAGTTTGCGATCATCGCATCGTTTTCGTATAGTTCATAGAATTTACCCTTTTTGAAGAACACCACCGTGTCCCACATCTTACTCTTTATCTCCCAATACTGCTTCTCAAAGGCAGTGAACTTGGCCCATGCAGAGGAGGGAATATAAAGGGTCCTAGAGTCGTAGTTGGGGTCATCCGGAGTGTGCTTCTCTGCATCTTTAACGTTCACGAGCCATTGGTACCTCTCTTCATTTTCCTTTTCAAAAGTCTTTTTAGTAGCAGTAGCTTTTGTAGGGGTCTTGGGTGCAGATTTTGTTTGTGCGGACACGTACGAGGAACCGGCAAGGAACTTAGAGCCCAAAGAGGATCCTGAAGAAGAGATACTCTCCTTTTTCACCGTAACGGGCTCTGCCTTGCGGGCCTTCTTCTTCTTTGGTGTATCGACAACATCACCTTCGTCCTCCAGAGCACTATTCTCTTCGGCGCTCGCATCACTATCTTCTGCAATAAAGTCACTCATATGGTCATCAGCATTCTCTGCCTCTGGATCTAGCGAGAAATCGGAATCTTCATCATCACTTTCAATCGCTCTTCTTCTCTTTCTGCCAACCGTAACCTCATCGTCTTCGGAATCATCGTCTTCGGCATAAGATACATTCTTCTTCGTCCTTCCACCTTTGGATACGGCAGATGGAGATTCCTTGCTGCTTCTAATTTCATTCTCGGGCTTCTTTCTGGCCTCCACTGCAGTCGTACTTTCTTTGTGTGTCTCGGGATCTGCTCTGTTCTTTATGGGCGAGGACTGAATGTCTGCATGTACCTTGGCATCGTGTTCTGACTCTAAGGTCAACAGAGTGGTAGTAATATCGTTTTCCTTGTCACTGTCATTGTGGGATTTCTTCTGTAAAGGGGAAGAGCTTGCAGGTTGCTCGTGCTTAACCTTAGCCCCTGCTGGCTTGAAGAACGCCATCAATGACAGCTGCTTCTTGTTAGAGGAGCTCCCACCTTTCGGAGTCAAGGTCTTCTTTTTGGGCGTGACTTTTGACATTCTTGAGTAGCGAATAAAGTATTGAGTTTTTGCTCAAAAAAGAGTCACTCCTCTGCAATGGATCCTGGACCTAGAAGAACAAAGAAGTCGCGGTGCGCGTGTGATAGAGATCGGATAATGTAAAAGCGCGTCTGAAGCACGTAACCACGACACGTGAGATCCCCCCACATGCCACGGAGCCAGAAAAAAATACATTATTGCTGAATAGATGAATGGGCGTGTATATAAGACCCCCGGAAACAGCAACAATGCCCTCTTTTTGCTGTCTTAAAGTAGTGTCTTAAAGAAAGGGGTATGTCTGTCCTATCGTTTTCTATGGTGTTCTTCTCAGTGCGCCTGGTATGTCTTAGCGAGTGCCTTGTGAGTGTCTAGCGAATGACTGAGTGTCTAAGGTCGCGCAACCGGTTTTGCACCCATCACTACCAAGCTTACTACCTCTTACAACCACACCAAAACTCGCTCATATGATTTTCCTAGTATTTTTCGTGGGCTTGGCCCATTGTCTCTTTCTCACACAAAAGCCTCTTCACAAAATCTCGGTCAAAACCCACGAACAATCTTTGGTGAGCTCGATGCTCTATGCTTTTTACACCGAAGCTTACAATCGCAATGACAAAACTAGCTCCAATTACATTGCAAACTACAATAGCATCGCCTTGCAGTACACCAGCGATCCGTATTGCGTGGAAAACTCGTCCATCCGTTACTTCATTAAGTCCTTTACTTTGGGCCACAATGACTACCCTGCTTCCATGTGCAACTTGAATCTCAATAACCGCTTTATAAGTGTGGTGACTCCTTTCCCTGACTTCCATGAGACTGTTCGCGGTACACTAGACCAGGTTCCTGGAGAGTTGCTTTCTTTGAGTCAGGAATATATCGAAGACTTGCCTGATTTTAACTTCCACTTCTATGCCTTTGATGACTTGAATTATGATTTGGAATGCGATAACCGTTACTTCGAGTTGATGCAAGTCATGTACCGTGAATCGGTCTTGGAAGTAAACCTTCAAGTTCTGGTGACCGTACCTGAGAAGTGCTCCTTCAAATTGTTGAATGCCAATTTCGACACTGTTTTTGACAAGGGCTCCACCGAGGTTCAGATTCCCGTAACCGGCGAGTTTTTCTGCCAGGCGGGGAAGACTCCTTATTGTAAAAAGGACAATGCTTTGAAGAAGAATCTGAATGTGCGTCTTTTCGAGTGAGTGCACTCATCCATGGGTTCTCCATGGTGAATATCTTATCTCGGGTTGTTTTGGGTTAAAAATTCTATATTTCATGTAACAGCCAAGGACTTTTTTCTCTGGAGCTCCTTCTCTATAAAATACTTTGCAACATCAATTGCTGCCAAAGAATCTTCTCCACTATCATGCTCTCCTGTCTGAATGTTTCGACTTAAATATTGGAATGACAACTGTTTTAGAGAATAGCGGAAAGTAGGCGATGCTTTGTGAGGAGGGTATAATACCGCAGTATCAACAACTTTTTCATGAATTATCCGCATGGCATTCAAGTCATTTTCAAGCCCATGGCCAATAAGAATGGTATTGCAGTCAATGACTTCGCCAAGAAGTGTGATCAGATCTTCAAAACTGAGAGCTTCATCCTTGATTTCTGCCACTCCTGACCATCGGGTATTCAAATCGAGAATCTTACCCTTCGGTCTCACTAGGATATCCAAAACCTCCTCGCCAGTGATGAAGTCCATGGCTGTGACTCTTAGTAGCTCGAAACCATTTGTTGTGAAACCCATCTCGCAGTCAATACCCACCGCCTCGATGCTTCCTTTTCTGGTACCCCAAAGATCTCGAGTGTTGCAGAATGGAACGGCATGATGCATTTCCTGGGGATTCGTCCAGTAGAACACGTGGTACTCTGACTTGGTGCATGGCTCTGTATCAGTTTCCCCCAAAACACCTCCACAGCACAGGTAGATGCGTACACCTGTCTGATTCTTGATCAACTTGCCCTCGTGGTATCTGCAGTCGGTTTTTTCGTAGGCGTTTTCTAGCTTGAATTCACATTTGCATCGATGACAGTGTCGCAAAGGATTAACTTCAGTGATGGGCTCGGGAAAGTCCATGATGTAGCCAAACTTAATGAGTTTTTCTCTGGGAATGACCGTAGCTCGCAACTCTGCGATGTATTCCTCTTTTGTAGGCTTGCTGATAGTCCGTTGCTTGTACTTCTCGGGGTTATTGATCTCTGCAAGCTTTCTTCTGATCTCAATGTTATACGTGACGCTTGAAGCCGAGCTGGCCACTTCGTATTCCAAGTCAATGGCCTCAAGAAGAGGGGTCTCACAATCTGTCTTGGCCTTCTTGATTGCCTCTGAGAAATGCTCGATAAATTTCCGGCGTACCGGTAGCATTGCCGGAGAAGGGTTGACTTCAATTGGCGAAGCGAACTTGGGGTCGGTTCTTTTGGTGAGTTCCTTTATACCAAGATACTCGTCAACCTTGGCCTGGTACGCCTGAACACTGGCACTGGAGGACGCAAAGTCACACTCAACGTCAATGGCTTTCTTGTTGGGAGTGGGACACGTCTTCCTGTCCAGAATGAACTTAGCGATCCGTTTCGTGTTCTGGAGTCGAGTATATCTCTGGATGTGGAGACCGTTTTTCAAGTCTTTTGGAACCACGAACAGAAAATCCTTTTCCGTTTCCACCACTGGCTTTGGTAGACTCGTGGGAGCCAGATCCACTGGCTTTTCTTTGATATGCTCGACTTTCGCCCGTTTAGCATCATGCGTGGGCTCCAGTGCCTTTCTTGTGCCTTCATGGCGAAAGAGACAGTTCAACACATCGCAATTTCCCGTTTGACTCAATAGAGGACATTTTATCTTCTGGAATTGGTTGTCTGGAATTTTGAACATCCCCAGATTTTCTTGGTGCCTGACTCACTTGACACCTGTTGCTGCAACCTTGGCTACACCCGATCAGAGGTGAAAAGCCACGCGATGTATATGCCGGAAGCCGAATCTGGGGTAAGTACAGACAACCCAAAATTCACATGGCCTCAAGATTCCTAGTCATTGTTTGACTGCAAAAAAATTTCCTGTGTCGAAATCAACTTGAAAGCCCAAATGAAACAATTCTTTGCCATTTTAGTATGATTACAGTGGAACTCGAAATAGCCCTAGGAAAGCGCAGTGCGTGAGGTGCGCGCAGAGGACTTACCCGGCAAATGCAGAATCCGACTATATAAAGACAAGGCCCTGGGCGCCGTCATAGTTTTTCTTTTTTCTCTGTCGACGTACTTCATAGGATCATTTCTATAGGTCACGTTCCACTTTGACTCTTATTTAAAGAGCCACTGTTTCTAACTTGGTTGATGAGATAGATACCCTTACACCCTCAAAGTGAGAACTAATTTAGCTTGGCCATGACTCTTTGCGGTCTGGTCATCTACAATTGTTTGCCTTTAACTATGTGCCGTTCCTCGTGGATGTGCGCACTTCAAAGGAGCGATGATCTTGACCCTTTTTTGAATGCTTCTTCGGGAGAATCATTAGAGGGTGGGTGTAAGTGGCAGTCTGACAAGTTACACTACTTTCGTGAAATTGTTTACGATGGTGATGTGCTTATAGTCAACTTGTGTTGTTAGGTCGACCATGTAAAAGTAGCCAGATGAATGTATGCATTCATCGTAACGTAACGATGTGGATATTTGAGTGTAATTCTTTGAAACATTCTATGCTAATCGCTATGACAATATTTACTGCTATGACAATATTCTTAGCACATCGCCATGAGGATGTGGTGAGCTCATCGTTAGGTTGGAAAGCCGATGTGCATGATGAGCATGCGCGCTGCCATAGACTGTTGCAATGCAAGTCAGTATTGGTTTGAGGTAAGTATCTCTATTTCGGCAAGCCTCAAGTTTTGCTGTTGTATTAATGCTGATATCAAACGGCATCGATACCAGTATGTTTTGGTGGGAACTTATAAAGTTTGTAGTAGTCCACAACCTCGCCGTTTAAGTTGTTCTCTCCCTCGATGGGAAGAAAGAAGATATTTCTCCATGTGATCTCACCGATGAACCAGAAGTCGAGCCAGTTTTGCTTCCACCCAAAGTCTGTAGGAATATCCAAGTTTTCAATCGAGGTGTAGCTTTCGTTGTGGGTTGTCACATTGAAGAGTGACATAAAGGCTACTTTTACTGTCATGATGAACTGATCCAACCCAAGTAGTCTGCCACAAGAGCCCAAACCACCATGGTTATGGCCTCCATGTCCACGATTTGGAGCAACGTTTCCGTTAGGGCCACCAAAGTCTCCAGGCACTGTCGAATGATTAAACTTCGGGCTGGACATCTGCTTATTGAGTGAGCTGAATTCATGGGTTGTGAGCCCTTTGAAGATTTGGAACGTCTGCACCACGCAAAGGAATGTGATCCAGATGCCCTGGAACCAGCACCACACCATCAAATTGAATATAAATGGATGCAAACTGTAGCCCACGCAAAGGTCTCCAGATAATATCAAACACTGCATCTCGTTGTCAGAGTCGTAACCTGCACTTTCGCCGGAGATTTCATAGAATTCAAAAAGCAGCAATGACAAGAGCGCAATTGCTGTGAGCAAAGAGTAAACGAATGTGATGAACAACTTGTGGTTTCTCACCCCAATGTCGTTATATACCCAAGGACAATAATGGTCGAACCTTGCAACAAGAGCTTGGTTGACTTTAGAGTACTTCGATCTCAAAGGCTTGCGAGTAAAGGTATTGAAACAAAAGTGTTCCGTGTCGAGCTTTCCCTGAGACACCAAGTCTTTAATATCGTCGAAAATCATGTTGGGGTCTGTAGGGACGGGGACGAATCCCGGGTTAATCATCATAGCCTTAAAAAAGGTGTAGGAAAAGAGACCAATAGCGGCCGCTAGAGCCAACGACGTGAGAGGCATTTTAAAAACCACAACATGTAATATTTTGACGAGCCATGTTACTATGGCCCAAAATGCAGTAGCTGAAAATAAGCCAGCCAAGAAAGGTGTCTGGAACAAAGGCTTTTCTTTCCTGGAATACATGGGAATGATCACCTTCAATAGGAAAAAAAGCGGCACCGCAAAGAAGACTGAACTTGCGAACATTTTAGGAATAACATAGCCATTGTTGAAATCGCAAATCCTGAACACGATTGGAAGCGAAAAGTAAGGCATCAAGAAAGTCACGATCTTGGCAGTCTTGTGGCTCAAAAGATGGGTGTTCTTCAGCCAGTTTTTATTAGGGGATCTATCAGCTTCCCTCAACACATTATGCCACGTTGCTTCACAATTCATATCAACACAAACCCCAAAGGAGTCCTTGCCCTTATCGTTCTTGTGGAAAATATCGGAGCCCGCATTTTCCAATGCAGCTAGCACAGATTTGTAGCCTCTAATAAAGCCCCAGTGTAAAGGAGTCATCAAGTTCTTATCCTCCTTGGTGACATCTGCACCGTAATGAAGTAAGGCATTCACACTGAGGATATCGCCTTGGTATGCAGCCCAATGCAACGGCGTGCACTTGATATTGTCCACTTCGTCGATATAAATAGACTTGTCGATAACCACACACTTTAAGAGAATGTAAACCACCAAGGTGATGTTGGAGCTGTGCACCGCTAAATGAAGAGCATTGTACTGCTGGGAGTCTCTCAAAGCAGGGTCTCCGTCAGCATGGGTCAAGAGGTAGTCCACCACGTACACCAAGCCATTTCTGCACGCCCAGTGTAAAGGACTGGCGGAGAGGGTCCCGCCCAAAACGTTGGCGTCGGCTTTCGACACGTCATTTTCACATAAATATCGAACCACGGTGATGCGATTATTGATGGCAGCCCAGTGGAGTCCCGTGATTCCCTGGCTAAACGTGTCACTTGCCGAGACCTGTTTCGAGGATATGAGAGTCTGCACGGTCTCCAAGTCGCCGTTCTGGCATGCAGACATGAACTGCGCTAGCACCGGATTCAACTGTTCCTCTGTGGGTTGTTCGGTATCATTGACCTGATCTGTATTGACAGAAACATCTGGCAGATCCAACGCATTTTCTGTATTTTCCGTTTCGCCGTTAGCATCCATTGCCTTCAAATCAGCTTGCTTTGTAGTATCCACTGCGTCGTGGCTTGTCAAGGTGCCGCCTAAAGTGGCCAGGTTCAGATCCAGATCAGCAGGGCTATCGATGACCTTCTCTATGCTGGAATCGAAAAGATTAGCATTAAGCGTCTCGTCATTCAACGAGACGCTCTGCATATCGATGGCCTCGCCCGGTAAGTCCAGGCTTGTCAAGTCTTGGTTCATGAGTAGAGAGACCCAACGGTGCTAAGTTAAGATGTGTGAAAGTGCGCGGAGCCACTGCTCGCGTGCATGAGAAGGCTGAGCCCATTGACCGGGGCCATGACCCGAGCCGGCACCCACCAGGGCCCAAAATAGAAGTGGTTATATGGATTCTTTTAAGCTTTTGGGTGTCCAAGTTTGAATTCTCGGTCTTTTTTGGCTCCGGCCAACTTCCGATTTTTAATGTACTCTTGTATTAATGTATGTGGCATGGAGAAAGGTAGAAATTATGCGAATCTGAAATATTCTGCTGCTTCCTGCTCTCATTGTCTCACCTCACCTATCCTCACCATCGCACTACTCA
This sequence comes from Metschnikowia sp. 13-106.1, assembly GCA_002374735.1. Classification (NCBI taxonomy): domain Eukaryota; kingdom Fungi; phylum Ascomycota; class Pichiomycetes; order Serinales; family Metschnikowiaceae; genus Metschnikowia; species Metschnikowia sp. 13-106.1. Next base: position 75,489 of record NLAL01000010.1, read on the forward strand.
CACTAATCGTATAGTAAAATAGTCATTAACAATACTTCATGAAAAATCCACTTCTCTTTCAGTACTTCTATTACTTATTTGGGCTGTATTAGTACAATTAAGTACATTCAGTAGACCATTCAGTAGAACATTAAGTAGACCATTAACTAGTACTTAGAGGACAGTTTGTCTAATATGGAGTGGTACATTGGAGTACTTTTCTACCTTATTTTTTTGACTAGTACCATAATATAAGAATTGTCGGACCAAAATCAAAAGCCCCGTGGACTTGAACCATATCCTGGACTAGTGCCGGTATCATTCTTGCTCTCATGCACTCACTCCTCTAGACTTACACCCACTTTTGCATAACTCTTTAGCCAGCTCTTTCCTAAATCTACTTAATTCCAACACGAACTACAAAACTCCACAAATAACCCAAATTAATTAATGTCAAGTAAATTATTGCAAATGACTATGGTGGATGGCCGAGCTATAGCAGTTCCTTTAGACTTCTGATGCTTTTGGCATCGTCGTCATGGCTGGTATCTACCACCCCAACGGCAGTAGCCTCGGAAGACTGCGTAGTGGCATTGGACGCTATGGAGCTCGACTTGCCCGCTTTGATGTTGCTGTTGACAAACTTTTTGATCTGCTTTCCGGCCTTCACTGCTCCTGGCACAATAGTGTCATCCACATATGGCTGTACCTTGTCATTGATGAAGCCAGGCCGCACCTCCAGCTCCAGAATAAGCCCCAAGTTTTTCTGCCCCACGCGAGCCAAATGCTTTTCCAAGAGCAAAAAGTTCCTCAGGTTGGCCTTGTAGCCAATTTCGATAATGTCTCCAACAATTGGCACAAGAGAGAGGAGGAAGTCCACCACTATGTTGAATATGAAGATCAATTGGATATCTAAGGGAAGCCCGTCTTCCAACTGTCTGGCGTCATAGAAGAGCTTAAGGGACCAGTAGTTCGTAACTAATGCACCTGCAATAGGCACGAACCCCACAATATTGGACCATCCAATTCGTAACCCAAACAATGTGAACCACATATCATATCTATAAGCTTGCTTCTTGACAGCATTCAAAATTGCTGTGTCATGTGAACTGATTCCTTGGGGAACCTTCCTCTTCACCTTCTTCAACTTTGGCAGACCATTGCTCAGAGTTCCCACCTCCACGTATTCATAGTAGGGATCTTCCACTCCAAATTTGGTGAGCTGATTATCTTTCAAGAACCGGTTGGCAATCCATTTCACGAGGATCGACGACATTCTGCTGTTTTATCAATGAGGTGTTTCGTGAGCAGTCTTGCGCCAATATATACTTGCACTCTGGGGCACATGATTGCTGCGCATGCTTCTTCTCGAGCCTCACTCTATCATGCGCATGCATATCTGACAAGCATCTCTGCACGCACCATCTCCACTGACCCCATATGCTTTCTTGAACTATTTGTTCTTAAAACCTGTTATCGATAACCACCAGCAAATAGTTCTAATAAAGTCCAGTTACCAAAAACAAAGCCTAAATAACACTCACAAAATAACCCAACACTTATACTTAGGCACATTTTGAACATTCAATCATGGTGTTTAGGACTTTGATAGGCTCTGTGGTGCTTAGATTGCCTTACTCACACAAGATCCCCGTCAGCATCAAATCTGTGTTCGATGAAACACCCAGCCCGACCCAGGAAGTCAAGCAAGAGTTGCCGGAACCAGACCTAGCGCCTGCTGAGAAAATCTGGTTGCGGCTCATGAGTAATCGTACGGCTGCTGAACCCCTCTCTTCATCTTCGCTGACGAAAATGGACACTTTTGTCGATGCAGACGACGGAGTTTTCTCGGAAGAAGATGTTATTGACACTTGGAAGCCTTCCATGCGAGACGGACCCAATCCCATGACCGAGAAGTATCTCAACGAACAAAACGAGGAGTTCAAGTCTCTAATCAATAGGAATTTGAAAGAAGTTATACCACAGCAAGATTCATATGCTGACGACCTCAGCTGGCAGAGGCTTGTTCTTGAACTTGCGATGGCCAGAAATAGCACTGAAGTAACGCTGAAGGTCAATCTATTGATGAATAAATTCTCTGAGACGGCATACTCGTATGTACCTTTCGTTCAGAGCGATCAACACCACATACCGGCGCTGCTGCTTGAAATTCCTGGAAACAGAAACGAGGCACTAGATATATTGGATGATATGGAGTATGACACAAAAGTGCTTTTGATTAAGCAATTAGCCATTGACTTGGGCATGGGAACAAGCACCAAGGACCTTGAGGAATACACCAAAAACTTGACGCTTTCCAGCGAGGCAACTATGATCGACAAGGTGGAACTTGTGTGTCTTCTTTCAGTTCGCCTTTTTTTTATATGCTTAAAGTCCTTTCTACCAATCTGTCAACTCCTATACGAGAAATTCAGAAAAGACGAGATTCTCCTTGTGAACAATAAGAACTTCAGCAAGCTTCTCAGCATTCTCATTCGGGCAATGGAGGGCTTTGAGAGGAAGATGGCTACCAACAATAAACAGCATGAAACAGGTCACGTATAAAGTGACAGTTTAGGAAATATTCAGTTCAAGTGCTTTGTACACTGTTAAAACAATACATTCGAGTGATTTACAACTCGAACTCTACCCAGGACGAACCTGAAACCCTTTGTCAAAGCATGGTTTGTTCTGTAAGTTTAAAATTTCGTAATATGCGATAGCCCCCTTATTGTTGCAAAAGACTAAAAATATGAGAGAACTTATATGCAATGTTGCAAAATTTGAGCAAGAAAAATTGGGGACTGCCTTCCTAATACGTGCACTAGAAATGCTCGAGGAAATTGTCGTTGTGGCAGAATCCAGGGTATTAAATATTCTTTCTCAAAGTTGCAAATGTGTTACATGATGCACACACATGAAACAGAGTTGTTTCAAGAGCACCAAGTCTGAAACGGCGTTTTAACTTTGAAACAAGCGGAATAGACTTTTTGATAAGACAATGATCAACTTTGACTACTAAACTACCGACAACTTTGAATATGACCATTGTAAGATTTTTTACCCCGCCGTTAAAGTTACCCCAGTATTTTGACACCCAGTTCGATTCTCCAGTTTGCGCGGCTATCCTACCAGCTCGCACCAACTTGCAGGAGTAGGAAACATGCAGAAAAAATCATACATGATTCTGTGCCTTATATGCAACATACATACTGAAGCGTCTCGAGAGCTCTTGCAAATGTCACAAATTGGTTTCAGAAGTTTATGAAACATCTAGATAATTGAAAAAATCTCAAAAAAAATGACACAATTTGAAAACTTGTAAAACCAGTTTTAAAGGCACACAAAAGTTTGCGGATTTTTGGTGGCAAAACTTTTCTGAAGGTATAGGGGTCTTTTTGGAACTTGCCGTTTCTGAACACGTGTCTGTATAGAAGAGAAGAGTTTGCTGAGGTTACCCGCACGTTTTATCACTTCTCGGCCAATTGAAAGTGCTCACTCCTCCAGACAGGTGCAGGAAAATAAGCGCGAAGTGCTATTTTTGTGCTTTGCGCGGGCCATAGAAATACCACACTGAATCTATCTTTTTTCCAGCGAGAGTATTTTTACATCCGTGTGCGCTTTCAATTTTCGCTACTTCTTTCTTTGTGCTTATCCTACACAAACACTTGCCTTCGCACTGAAAGTCACCTTTTTTTATTTGACCAACAACAAAACTTTTGACAAGTTTTTGGTTTTAATTACATCGGTGAGGATTATTCTTTGTGGAATAGCTAGCAGGCTTCGATAAATTAGGTTTCATACTCAGTGGTTTCTACATTACTGTCATTGTTGAACCGTAAACTCACATCCTTGAGTTTTTCCCCCGAATTTTTTCTTCCTGCGTGCTCGTGTTTTCTGACCCCTTGATTGGACGGCTCAGATTTTTTCTTCACTTCCGCACTTTTGGTATAACTTTGCCCAAACGTTGTGGAATTCTTGTGCCAAACCACGTGACCTTTTTTCGCATTCGCATTCCGCACCATGGCCTTGTGCTCCCAAGCTTTTACAGCATCAAAGCGCTCGTGCGACTTGTCGCACCAGCATGACGGACCTGCATCCAAACGGTCATGCCTCTCCAAGATCGACATAAATTCCCCTGTCAATAGAAGATTACCCCAAGTATGTTTTGAAAAATTCCAGAACAACGTGTGCTACTCTTCTTCGTCGGACTCCATGTCTGATTCTGAGGACTACAATACGTGCTATATCGCCGACCAAATCAGGGCTAAGAGAAGAGCTTCCAGTAGGATCTCTTTCTCTTTAGACAAGAAATTGTCACAAGCTGTCTCTCAGTACAGTGATGATGAAGACGCCGATTTCCAATTCGTGACTGGTCCTTCCAGCTCGAATGCAGAGAATTTGGACTGCAAGTTGTCAAGCTCGCCCAGCGCCTCGTCGGTCTACATCAACAATACTAACGGAAATATACAAGTGGCTCGTCGCAGCAACTCTACCGGGAACTTCTTGCAAATTTCTGATAGCTGCTCTTCAAATGTCAGCAGCACCAAACGCTCGATGCCTGACTCCGACAAGAACTCCAGATCAAGATGCTTTGATTATCTCATTGGCGCCATCGATGAAGCATGGGCCAGATACTGTAACGCCGCATCATCGATCGAAGATGAGACCTATGGCTACAACTCACCTTCTTCCACTGCTGGCTCTGACGACGAGGATGACTGCGGCAATACGACTGACTTGACGGATTACGAGAGTGAATTTGAAGATCAACTAACCAAACCCGTGATAAGGAGGAAGCCATCTATCTTTGGGTCTGCTATGCCCCAGAATGCTTCTGATAGCACCTCTACCGACACGGACCCCTCATCATGCCACCTACAGGCATTGAAAGACCGGTTGATCAAAGCCAAGTACTTCTTGCAAGACTTGGTCGATTCTGATGACTACAATGATGCCTTGAATTTCTGGAAAAGATGGGATATGATTAAATATGCGACTATTGAATTAGTTGAAGATGATGACGACGACTCTGTCGTGGAGTCTACGATTGATGAATTAGAGGATGGAAGATTTTTCACCAACTGAACTCAGTGGTGATTACGAAGAATGAATGAGAAAAAAAAGAAAAAAAGAAAAAAAAAAGTTTGAGGGATTGAAATGGTATTTTCACCAATGTTTTATTATTTAAATTTGGGTTATTTACAAAAGGATTGAATGTTTTTTACAACGGAGAGAAATGTGAGAGGTGTTTCACATTAGGTTTATATTTTAGCTTGTACAATAGAATTCATACGGAGAATATAGTAGCTAGTAGTCTGGGGGACACAGGAGCAACTGGTCAAGCCTTCTGGCTGGTGGATCGTGCATATAAGACTCTCAATCTGTCATACTGCGACCTTAATCGAACACGTCCTCGCCTTTGCATTCACTTCCACACCATGCTTTTTTCCACTGTTTTAGGCCTTTTTAGTGCATTCGCCCCAGCTCTTGCCAGCGAGGTTGGAATTGGTATGTAATGTCCCCAAACCCCACCCAAAAATCCACACTAACAAACAGAGGTGACCCACGAAGTTGAGAACTGCAAGCACAGGGCCCAGAACGGCCAGGATGTTTCGGTGCATTACACCGGAAAACTCGAGAATGGCGAGGTTTTCGACACTTCGCTGAGCAGGGGTCCTATCTCCTTCAAGCTCGGAGAAGGAAGAGTCATTAAAGGGTGGGAACAAGGTATTCTCGACATGTGTGTTGGGGAGAAGAGAACGTTGAATATTCCTTCCGAATTGGGCTATGGAGAAAGGGGAATCGGTCCGATTCCACCAAACGCAAACCTCAGTATGTATAACTTACTCTCTGAAACATTCACCATTAGATCTTTGGTTTTTTTAAAACTGTTATCTTAGTTTTTCTGGAACTTTTACCTTGGTTTTTAACACAATCAATACTAACATTCAGTCTTTGACGTTGAGTTGGTCAGTGCTGGGGGTGTTGACAAAGATGAGCTCTGAATATAGCTCCACTTATGGGTTAGTTCAAAGTCATGGTCCTACATGTGTTTCCTGGTCTATACCTTTGTAAAGTATGTTACGGAATATTTCGCTGCAAGTTAGCAGTATCGAGAAATCTATATTGAACGAAACCCATAATGAAGCCAGAATCTGTAGCAATGTGTAGTTAAGTGGTCTTTTTCCCCAGCTTCAGAGGAGCTCTTGTATGCAGTGTTATCTGAGATACAGATTTCCAGCGCGGCCTGGGCCCATCTCTTCCTATACCTCTAGACATGAATTACACTAAGTGTTTGGAGCAGTTTGTAGAGACCGGGAAGAAGTTGTTGATTGTCAATGGTCCTCCGATCTGCCGCAAAAGACAACGGCTCCTCGTGCTCGACCTGTCGTTCAACCCACCGCATTTGGCCCACTATGCTCTTGTGTCAGAGGCTCTCCACCACGACTTTGGAGATGACAATGAGAAGAACATCTTATTATTGCTTTCGGTCAAAAACGCAGACAAAAGTGCATCGGATCTCCAGCTGTTCAGCCACCGAATGAGCATGATGCGCTTGATGGCCGACCGGTTGCAGCTGCTCAATGTCAACGTCAGCATAGGCCTCACTGACTGTGCCAAATTTGCTGACAAGGCCCAATGTCTCAGCGAGTACTTTCCAAATTCCATCTTGACGTTTTTGCTTGGGTTTGATACTCTCATCCGGGTTTTGGATCCCAAGTATTACCTTCCTTTCAGCCTAGCTGAGTCTCTCCTGGACTTCATGACTCACTCAGAGTTGTTCTGCTTGACGCGAGCTGGCAATGCAGAGGAGATCGAGCTTCAGCAAAGGTACGTGGACCAAATCGCCAACGCGGAGTATCCGGGGATTCCTGCGGACTGGGCCAAGAAGATATTTGTGGAGTCGCTTCTGAACAGCCCAAACTCCATTGACTCTGTATCTTCAACCTCCATTCGGAATAGCCACGCCAACGGCATCCAAGAAAACTTGCCTGTGCTTGAAGAAATTAACCAGTACATCAGGACCAATGGCCTTTACATCTCTAAAGACTCAATATAGCAAGATGTGCCCCACGCTAAACGAGCATGGAAAGCATAAAGCAAACACCAAGAATCACGACACACACCATTTTTTGCTGGATGGTTCCTGAGACTTGAAGGCCTTTGACATACTCCAATTTCCCAGCTTTATTGATGTGTTTACAGTCAAACTCCCCTCCGTTCAAGGTATCTCTGAGGTTTTCGGTCTCTTCATCCAGACAATCGAATGTGCGGTCCGATGAGTACAACTTGATACTTCCTTTGACAAGACGCAAACTGTCCCACTGGGTGCCCTTGATATTGCCATAGACCTCAAGGGCTCCATCAATGACTTCAAGACTGGGGAAGAAATCGATATTTTGAAGGGCGGTGTTATTTGAAATCACCAAGCCTCCGCCGATTTTGGTCAACTGGCTAAAATCCGCCTGCCTCAACTGATAATTGGCCGAGATCTTGAACGATTCACCAATCGATGTCAACGAGGGAAAACCCACGTGTGAGAACTTATTGCGCAAGAGGTTGACTGAGCCTGTCACTACACACAAGTTGTCCATCTTCAAGTTGGTCACGTCGCTCACAGTCATGTTGTTTGCTATGGTTAACCGACCAAACCCAGCCTCCAAGTTCCTGGCATTACCTGTGAGCTGAAAACTATGAGTGACCTCACTAAAGTTGAAAGCAACGTACTCCAAGTATCTGTTATTGTTGACATCAAAGGAATGCACCTGGGGTGCCGAAAAGCCAGCAAGTTTCTTGATGGAGGTATCCACAATAGTGATGTTCTCCACACCTCTCAAGTTGCTCCACATCACATCGCTTAGTAAAGGTGCTACACTCCAATCCAAGCTATGCACACTGCGAAGCTTGGGGATCTCAATGGTGGTGAGTGCTGCCAAACGCGTTACTTCAAACAGGCGGGTAATTGTGTGGAGCCGAGGTGCAAAGAATGCCTTCAACTCAGTGGAGTTGACTATAATCAAACTGCCCTCAATAAACTCTAGGTTGTCGAGGGAGATGGAGGAATCAACGTAATTGAAGATTTTGAGATCTCCTCTCAAAGAACGACATCCCAGGATCTTCTTTAAATTCTCCTTGCTGGAGAAGTATGATGAGTCTAATACGCAATGGTACCCGATGGCTAAAGTCAGAAATTGAGCAAAAGGTCAAACTAAAGGGCTTTATACATACTATTGGCCAATGCACTGCATGTCCCGACTAGGAAAACAAGGATCAACGGAACCAGAAGCATTGTGTGGTAGAAGAGGTTTGCAGTCAGGTTTTGCGCCCACACACAAGTGTCGCATTTCGCAGTCATTCATCATGGACGTCACGTGAGCCACTCGGACACCGACATCTCCAGCAATTATGCCTCAAAACCTATAGCTCCATTACATGACCTCATTACAGATGTTTTTAAAAAATGTCTCCAGGGATCTATATATTTATTGTGTATGACTTATGTAAAAATCCATGCAGCTCAATCTCCAACTACTCCGTATACAGCTTTTTATACAGCTCAATTGGATGACAGTACTATACAAGTACCCCCAGTATTTCCTGCCTTTCATTTTTAGTCCATAATACTCTTATTCAGTACATTTCATTAGTGTTTATTGTGTTGTGTCTGTAGCTAATTAGCTTGTTCATACTTCGACTCCAAGAATCTCTAGCTATATTGAAGTAATTTAGGAAGCGAGCGTACCATAAGAAGTCACCTTTTGACGTCGTCTAGGCCAAAATCTATATGCGTCCAAAAGTAAGTATTTACCAGCTGAGGCTTAAATAAACATTTAGATGGATTGCTGGCCAGGGGAATAGTCACCATATTTTCTCGCACTAACACCGATTTGCTACATTATTGTTAGATTTCAATCACGTCAGGTATTCTGTTTACTACGTTCATTCACCGATGATTCCTCAGAAGGAGGAATTTGAGTGTATTCACATAACTGTTGAAGGGAAGGTGCGCGCTGATAGCTGGCTGGATAGAAGGCCCTATACAAGTATCATGCGGAAAGGCTTCATAATACCTAAATAAGTAGAGCACTACCTATGGCGGATCTGACAATTATGGTATCATGTCAGGTACCTATTTTGTAGTAATTTTTGGCTGATGCTTACACAAACCATGTAGAGCATATAAAAATTGACACCGCTTCTATTAAAGTGTACGACAACCAAACTGTGCGGAACAACGCATCTTTATCTGTGCTGGATCCAGCCAAATACTCATGCTCTCTATTCATACCCTCTACTCATACGCTATATAAACAATTCTCTACTATAGAAAACTCTATTCAACTCGTTTTATTCTCCAGCATTTTCAAGGATCGTTTGTTATTTTCTTGTTCTTGTTCCAGGAATACCTGGTTGTACTGACCTTCGCATTCTATGTATTGCACTTTATTTAAATCGCACTTTATCTAGATCGCACTCTCTCTGAATCGCACTCTATTGCCATTAATGCTGCGCACCTGGCTGCGAAAGACAAAGCCCGGAGCTTGACATCCATACAGTTATCAGGTCGACACCAAACAATTCAAATGGAAATAACCATCATAAAAACAGACTTTGGAAGCTTCTTATCATAATCGTCACTCAAAATAAATCACCCAAGATATCATGTTACTTATCCTATATCATATGTTATGTCAGGTAGGGCCATTCTGGTGGTGTCTTGGCCTCGATGCGCGCTCCACCTTGGGGCCGCAGATGCTCATCGCAGTATTTTTTCTCCATATACTCCAGTATTACACCCAATACAGCGGTACATCATCCCTCTTTTATACCGTCAACCACTAAGATGAACCACAGTATCGAGGTGGACTTTGCCTTGGCCGATGCCAGATACGAGAGCTTTCGCCTGCTCTTTCCCCAGAAGAAATGCCCCAAGGGCTTCGCCTACAATCCATCCTTATCGGAAGCCGACAACTTGGACAACCTCGCATTGTTTGCATTGAACCATAATACCACTGCTGCTGTCTTCCATGCATTCCCCAGCATTTTCCTTGATTTAATGTCCAGATGGGTGCTTTCGCCTGCTCGTTTCGAGGCCGCATACACCGATTTCGATGAGGCCAATTGCAATGGTTCCATCATCTTATTGGCCATCTCGCGGGTCTTCAGGGTGTTCCCCGAATGCCACTTGTTGTTGGAGCAGTTTTTGCACGAGAACCAGCTTCTTCAAAAGTCACTTGTGGCCTTGCCTTCTCATCAATTGCAAGATGTGCTTTTGGCTTTCTACAGACTCTATGCCTGCACTCCCCAGATGAATAAATATGTTGTGCCCGAAATCTTATACGAGGTCATCTCCAACGGTCCCGATGCTGTTTGCAAGTTCTTGGCCATCGAGATCTTGTGCAAATACTTGAGTGTTTCCGATTCCTCTCGCAGTGTGATGCTCTCCACACACATCCTGGATGCCCTGTTGGTTGGGATCTACGACTACGACACCAAGATCGATTTCCGCTTTGTGGACTTGGTCGAGGCCAAAAGGCTATCGAATTTCTCGGCTGTAGCCCAAAATGTACCCACAGTCACCACTTCCAAGAAGGTGCAGTTTCACACCCAGCATTTATCTCCAATGGTGACGTCTATTTGTGGAGTGCTTGTCGCAGTTTCAAAGAGACTGCCCATTCCAGAAGCTCAAGGTGGTGATATAGAGGCCGTTCCCACCACTAATGCCGTGGAGGTGCTCAAAAAGTTAGCGGTCAATCTTCAGAACAATATGCCCGTTATGCTCTACGGCCAGGCTGGTTCCGGAAAGACATTCTTAATCAACCAGATTGCAAAGTACTTGTCTGTCCAAGATAGCATTGTAAAAATTCACTTGGGTGAGCAAACCGACGCTAAACTATTATTGGGAACATATACCTCGGGAGAGAAACCCGGCAGTTTTGAATGGAGATCCGGAGTTTTGACCACAGCAGTCAAGGAGGGTAAATGGGTCTTGGTCGAGGATATCGATAAAGCTCCCACCGAAGTCTTGTCTATTTTGTTGACTTTGCTTGAAAAGAGGCAGTTGAGTATTCCTTCCCGTGGAGAAGTTATAAACGCACACAGTGAGTTCAAATTGATCTCTACCGTCCGGACTCAAAGTGACACTTCTTCTTCAAGAATACCCGATATGATTGGTTTAAGATTATGGAACTTGATCGAAGTCAAAACCCCCAACGAGTTGGAGTTGAGGCAGATTCTTGCCACGAGATACCCCATTTTGCAGAGCTTGATTGCAAAGTTCATTACTGTCTACAATAAGATCTGCCATATTTACTCCATGACTTCTTTCATCACCCTCAACAAAGGTTCGCACCCCAGAGTGATTTCAATTAGAGACTTGATGAAGTTTTGCTCAAGATGTGACCAGATGTTCCAGAACAAAGGAGTGAAATCCTCGGACCAGTTATTGGAAACTCTGATCTACGAGAATATTTTTGCTGAGGCTGTTGACTGCTTTGGAAGTGCTATCACCGAGTACAAAGCATTGAGCTTGATCATAAGCGCAATCGGAGAGATTTTGGAAATTCCTTCCTCTCGAATCAGTGTCTTTGTTGATAGCTATGTGCCAACACTATACATGGATGACGAAAAGATTGAAATCGGAAGGGCATGCCTCAGGAAATCATACACCGACAAGGCACTCTACTCCAAAAAGAAAACGGCCAAGAGTGGCTCAACTTTTGCCCGAACCAAACACTCCAAGCGTCTCATGGAGCAAATCGGCGTGGGTATCGGAATGGTGGAACCTGTTTTGCTTGTGGGAGAAACCGGTACCGGTAAAACTACAGTCGTTCAGGAAGTGGCTCAAATGATGAACAAGAAACTCACCGTTATCAATGTTTCTCAGCAGACCGAATCTGGAGACCTTCTTGGTGGCTATAAGCCGGTCAATACCAAGACTGTGGCTGTCCCCTTGCAGGAAGTGTTCGAAAACTTGTTTTTGGCCACGTTTTCTCAGAAGAAAAATGCAAGGTACTCCGCAGTTTTGTCAAAATGCTTCAACAAGAGCCAATGGAAGAATGTCATCAAACTTTGGACGGAAGCAGTGAAGATGGCCACAGAACTTCTTGGCAAGAAGGAAGATTCCGAAGAGGAGGCAGATGAGGGTCCAAAAAAGAAGAGGAAGCTCAGATCTCAAGAAAAGCACACGCTTATTCAAAAGTGGAACAGGTTTCAGGAAGATGTCAACAACTTCTCCACGCAAGCAGCTAATCTTGAGAACTCTTTCGTGTTCAGCTTCGTGGAAGGCTCTCTTGTGAAAGCTATACGGAATGGTGAATGGCTTCTTTTGGATGAAATTAACTTGGCCTCCCCCGACACATTGGAGAGTATTGCCGATTTGCTCTCTGAGAGCCTGGACCAGAGATCCATTCTTTTGAGTGAAAGAGGTGATGTGGAGGCTATAAAGGCACATCCCGATTTCAGGATCTTCGGATGTATGAACCCTTCCACAGATGTTGGTAAGAGAGACTTACCTCTCAGTATCAGATCTAGATTCAGTGAGATCTACGTGCATTCTCCTGACAAGGACAGGGAGGATTTGACATCCATCATTGAGAAGTACATTGAAAGATACGCCGTGGGAGACGATTGGGTGGTTGAAGACATTGCTGAGTTGTACTACGAGGCAAAGACCTTGGCCGAGTCCAACAAAATCGTCGATGGTGCAAACCAGAAGCCCCACTTCAGTATTCGTACTTTGACAAGGACATTGATTTATGTTCGTGACATCGTGGCCATTTACGGCTTACGGAGAGCACTTTACGAAGGTTTCTGCATGTCCTTCTTGACTTTACTAGACAAAGATTCTGAGAATAAGTTGAAGCCCATCATTGCCAAGTACACGGTGGAGAAGTTAAGCAACGCCAAGCAAGTGATTTCGAGATGTCCTCCACCTCCAAGTTCCACGGACCTGGAGTATGTGCAGTTCAATCACTATTGGTTGAAGAAAGGTTCGGGCGAAATCTCTAATCCCAACTATATTATTACCCCTTTCGTCGAGAAGAATTTGCTCAATTTGGTACGTGCTACGGCAAGCAGAAAGTTTCCGGTTCTAGTACAAGGACCCACTTCTGCTGGTAAAACCTCTATGATCAGCTACTTGGCCAGCATCACAGGCCACAAGTTTGTGCGTATCAATAACCATGAACACACAGATCTACAGGAGTACTTGGGAACCTACGTTTCCGATTCCAGTGGAAAGTTGGTGTTCAGGGAAGGTGTATTGGTGGAAGCCTTGAGAAAGGGACACTGGATTGTGTTGGATGAGTTGAATCTTGCACCCACAGATGTGTTGGAAGCATTGAATCGTTTGCTTGATGACAACAGAGAGTTGTTTATTCCAGAGACCCAGGAAGTCATTCGGCCACACCCTGAGTTCATGTTGTTCGCTACGCAAAATCCACCAGGATTGTACGGAGGAAGAAAGATCCTCTCTCGTGCTTTCAGAAACAGATTCCTCGAGTTGCATTTCGACGATATTCCCCAGGATGAACTTGAGATCATTTTGAAAGAGCGCTGCCAGATTGCACCTTCATACGGAAAGAAGATTGTCGAGGTTTATAAGCAGTTGTCAGTGCGGCGTCAATCAAGCAGGCTTTTTGAACAGAAGAACTCGTTTGCTACCTTGAGAGACTTATTCAGATGGGCCTTGAGAGAGGCCGTGGGATACGAGGAACTCGCAGCTAATGGGTATATGTTGTTGGCCGAAAGAGTGCGTTCCGAGGAGGAAAAGCAGGTGGTGAAGGAGACCATTGAAAAGGTCATGAGAGTTAAGCTTGATATGGACGCATACTACGAAAGCTTAGAAAACAAGCAGCTCATGGAGTTGGACCTGCCCATTGTATGGACCAAAGCCATGAAACGGTTGGCTGTACTCGTGGAAATGTCCATCAAGTACAAGGAGCCTTTGCTTTTGGTTGGTGAAACCGGATGTGGAAAAACTACCGTATGCCAGATTATCGGGCAGCTTCTTGGGCGCGAGCTAGTCACGGTTAATGCTCACCAAAACACCGAGACAGGTGATATTTTGGGTGCTCAAAGACCACTCCGGAACCGGTTCGAGCTTAGGGCTGACTTGTTGAGAAACCTCTATTCATTCTTCGAGTTGGTGAAGGTTGAAATTCCGCTCGAGGACTCAAGAGTTGAAGATTTGATCAAGGATTACGAGAGAGCGAAGAAGAACCTTGATGAAGACCCGGAAACCTCTAAGTTGGTCGAAACCATTGATGAACAAATCAAGAACTCGAATGTCCTCTTTGAGTGGGTGGACGGACCTTTGGTTCAAGCCATGAAAAAGGGTGAGTTTTTCCTTTTGGATGAGATCTCTTTGGCTGATGACTCGGTCTTGGAAAGATTGAATTCAGTCTTGGAGCCGGAGAGAAGCTTATTGCTTGCAGAAAAGGGAACAGATGATACCTTCTTGACTGCAGATGTCAACTTCCAGTTCTTGGCCACCATGAACCCAGGAGGAGACTATGGTAAGAAGGAATTGTCTCCAGCGCTTCGGAACAGATTTACCGAAGTGTGGGTTCCCTCCATGGATGATTTCAACGACGTCAAGCAAATCGTCAAGTCCAGGTTGCAACCAGAGAGTGTTCATTTGAGCACGGCCATGGTGCAGTTTTCCGAGTGGTTTGGCAAGAAGTTGGGTAATGGAAACGCCAACAGTGGAGTGATTTCGCTTCGTGACATTTTGGCCTGGGTTGAGTTCATAAATTCGTGTCTGCAAAAGGTTTCCAGAGAAATCGCATATGTCAATGGTGCTTTGATGGTGTTTGTGGATGCTTTGGGAACCAACAACACGGCATACCTTGCTGAAAACGAGGAGAAACTCTCGCAATACAAGCAAAGCTGTGTTGAGAAGTTGACATCTTTAATTGGAGCTGGCCACTTTATTCAAAAGGACAGTTTCTCAATTGAAGTGACGGAAGATAAGTTGAAGGCGGACATATTCGAGATCCCTAGAGTGCCAGGTGCTAAATGGGAGGGTCTGTTCAATTTGCAGGCACCAACTACTTCAGCCAATGCTATGAGGGTCATGAGAGCCATGCAAGTCAACAAACCAATTCTTCTCGAGGGTAGTCCAGGTGTTGGTAAGACCAGTTTAGTCTCTGCCATTTCCAAAGCTACCGGAAACCACTTGATCAGAATCAACTTGTCTGAACAGACGGATCTCATTGATTTGTTTGGTTCCGATGCTCCCGTGGAAGATGGGAAAACTGGAGAGTTTGTGTGGAGAGATGCACCTTTCCTCCGTGCCATGAAGAACGGTGAATGGGTGTTGCTTGACGAGATGAACTTGGCTTCGCAGTCGGTTTTGGAGGGGCTTAATGCCTGTTTGGACCATAGAGGAGAAGCATACATTCCCGAGTTGGACCGCTCCTTCCCTAAGCACCCAGACTTCAAGGTTTTTGCAGCCCAAAATCCTCAGTACCAAGGAGGAGGCAGAAAGGGTTTGCCCAAATCTTTTGTCAACCGGTTTTCCGTGGTGTACATGGATATCTTGAAAAAGGAGGATTTGGTGCTTATCTCCAAGCAATTATTCCCCCAGATCTCCGAGGAGAGCTGCCTCAAGATGATCAGTTTCATGTCTCAGTTGGAAGAGGAGGTCGTGATCAATAAGAAGTGGGGCATGTCGGGAGGTCCTTGGGAGTTCAACTTGCGTGACACTTTGCGTTGGTTGGGTCTTTATAACTCGAGAAGCAACTTGGGTACGGCCTCGGATGTCTCCATAGGGGACTTCTTGGATATGGTCATCTGTCACAGATTCCGGAACCAGGATGACCGCCAACGGGTGAGAGACTTGTTCGAATCTGTTTTTGGTGACCATGACGTGAAGGATGCTTACTTCTCTATGGGCGAAAACTACGTTCAGGCTGGTGGATCTGTGTTGAAGAGATCTGACCTTATACTGTACGACAACTCGTCGGAGAAGACCCATTTCCTTGCTCTCCAGTGCAACTACAAGATTCTCGAGTCCGCCATTCGTGCGGTCAATGAGAACCTCCCACTCATTCTTACAGGGCCTACCAATTCTGGAAAGACCGAGTTCATCAGGTATCTTGCTACGATTGCTGGAGTGCAGCTTTCTGAGTTTTCCATGAACAGTGATGTTGACAGTATGGATATTCTCGGAGGCTACGAGCAACTTGATCTCACCCGATCAGTTAATGCGATCACCAAGGAGACCTTTGTGCTTCTCAATGAGTTGGTAGTGATCAACTTGAAGAGTTCACAGACGGAGAAGTCCGTTTTGGCAAGGTGCTTGCAACTCCTCGAGTTTATGAGCAAAACCGATATCAACATGGAGAACTTCGACTCATTTGCAAGCCGTCTTCAAGAGTTTGTTGCTCACACTCTGAACGAGAACTTGAACCATCTTCTTGAAGCTTCGATGGACTTGAGCAAGAAGTTGCGCGAGGTCCTGACAGTCAAATTCAACTGGTTTGATGGTTTATTAGTGAAAGCAGTCTCCAATGGTGATTGGCTTGTGCTTGACAATGCCAACTTGTGCAATCCATCGGTCTTGGACAGACTCAACTCATTGTTGGAGACCAATGGCTCGTTGATCATCAACGAGTGCTCGCAAAAGGATGGTTCCCCACGTGTGATTGTTCCTCACAAGAACTTCAGACTCTTCTTGACCGTTGACCCCAAATATGGCGAGTTGTCTCGTGCCATGAGGAATAGATGTGTGGAGATCTACTTGGATGATTTGAGTGACAGATTGACCTCTTTCGACCGCAAGTGCCTTGGATATGAAGAGAGATCAATTGGAGAAGAACCAACCATGGCAGAGGCTGAGGATTTAGACAACATGATGGAAAAATTGAACGTGCACAGCATCCAGCTAGCCAAGCCCATGTCTGCATATGTGCCTTCCACCAAGTCTTACGTCAGAAACTTCTCGCTTTTGAACGATATTGCTGAGATTCCTGATACTGGAGCTGATGCACTCGCAGGAGTGTTAAGCGTTTATCATACACGCGATGTGAAGAAGTGGGCCAGATCCTTCAAAGGTTCAGAGTTCGGATCCGGGGAGATTCTGCGTCTTGAACAAGTTTGCTCGTTGATCAACTACTTAGTCTCCATTGGCTATGTCAAGAATATGATGAGTCTTTATGGAAACACTCAGTCATCGAGCATTGTGACGAATGACTTTGCTGCTAATCAGGCTTTGCATCCTTTGATCAATCGCTTCATCATCAACTATCTCAGTGTTGAAGGCAACAGATTGGATTTGAAGAGATCGGAGTCCTCGATGCTTTACCTTGTTGGTTCAGGTATCATCAGTTTCCGTCAATCTCTTGCAAAACTTGAGGCAAGAGCTATGCAGGTGAAACTAGGAGATTTGTCTTTCCTCGAGAAATCAGCAGCAGTTGCTTTGGGAAGAGAGCTTAAGAAACCTCCCAAAATACACATCTACTCATACGTCAAAGCTGTGGAGTCATTCATTACCAAGGTGTTTGAAGGATCTATGGATAAAAAGCAGTTCATGAACCAGAACTACAACTTATACGAAAGCTTGGCCGAGCTCCAGACTGTTTGTCAATGTTTGTTTAAAGCATCTAAGGAGCAAAACATTTCCAAGTTGAGAGTGTACCATGGAATGGTGACTTCTTGGTTAGAAACGCACCAAGTGAATGGTCTTATCAGTGAGCATGCTCAAGAAATCACGTCCTTGAAAGTTGGCTTGGAGCTTACCTCAGGATTCTCCATGGTCAAGATTTGGGACAGATTCAGACAAGTGTACCCGAAATCGGAAGTGGCCTGGAGCAATTACGCCAATCTTTTATCGTTGTTGAACGACTTTGACATCATTTCTACAAAGTTATATCCTGACACTTACGGTGAGGTCACTACTTTAAGAAAGCTGATGCTTGAACTCCATGATGAGATTGTTGCTGACACAATCAAAGATTCCGACATGAGCACGATTTTCGTTAACTTCACTACTGCCTTCAAGAAGCTTTCTGATCTCGCGGCCTCGTTTGTGGTTGAACGTATCAACACTTTTGACCGGGAATTCACCGTCTTGTCGCAGTTTTTGGAAATAAGTTCTTATTTCAAGAGCTCAGCTCTAGAGAGACAATTGCAAGTCGCAAACTACTCCACAAGGCCATCGTCGACGCTAGCAAATGCCAACAAGTCCGACTTGTTGCTGCCTTATCCTAGGATCTTTGATTGTTTATGGAACAAGAGTACTTTTTCCAAGGAGATCTTTACCAACGAGCTTTTGTTCTCTACATTACAAAAAATTCTCAATATCGACTCCTGTCCAGGAAAATATTTGGATCAGACACTCAACGATGTGAAGGTTTTGGGAAAAAACATGATTGAATCCTCGCAAGTTATTCTTGACAACCAAAAGAATAACTTCCAGATTATCTTGGTCAAGTGGATCATCGAGTTGTTCAAGGTCCATGACTTGGAATTTTCGGACTCAGTGGAGACAATGTCCTCTCTTGATGAAGAAAGTATCAAGAACATGTTGCTTACAGTGCAAGAGACGTGCGAAGGGTCAGTCATTGTTGTGTTTGAGCAGTTTTTCATGCCCGCTTTACACCTTATTTCGAAGTCCAACACTTGGCCAGAAGAAAAGAGGTTGAACTTGTTGGGTAAATCATGGATCTTGTTCGCCAGTGGGTGTATACAATTGTACGTCCCCAACTCTCCTCTTGACCCTGCAATTGAAGACCATGTGACATTCACCGTGTCTCAGAAGCATCAAGAGGCACTTCAAAAACTCATTGCATCGTGGAGGTCAGTCGGAAAAGTCATCAGTGGCGATGAAAAGTTGAGACTCGAGTCCGACTTGCCCAAGACTAAAGAGATTGAGTTCGTGAAGCCCCAAATCTTCAGAAGAACCGAAAGCATAGATGAGTTGTTCGATGAATGGAACGCTTTTATGGAATCTGCAATTGATGTCGAGCCATTGAAGAGAGTCTTAGAGGCAGCAGATGATTTTTCGGTGGAAAACCATGTTCAAAAAGTTGGCATTTTCCACAACAACTCGGCTAACTTCATCATGCGTTTGAAAGCAAACTACCCCACTTATGCCGATTTGAACGATATTCTCTGCGGATACATTTATGGTATTCGCTTGGGATTGGATTTGATGGAGATTGATAGTCAAAACCAAAACGCTGCATTCAAGATTACTTCTATGTGGCAGCTCGACATCGAGACCTTGATGAGCCCAACTTCTATTGAGTCTACTTTTGATGAAGTTAACAACTTGAGCAAGGAAATCAGCGGAAATACTAATTTGAGTGAAAAGGTCATGTTGTACTTTATCAACTTGTGCTTTTCCCAGGCTGTGGTACCAAATTCCGTGGTCAACAGAGCTTTCCAATCATTGTACTACAGATGGTCTTACCGCAAGATCAAGGCAGACGAGGCCGCAGCTCAAGAAGGATCCATTTACAAGCACAAAGATACCGACAATGCTGATGAAGACTTCAAGGAACTCTTCCCAGATTATGATGAGGTGATGGATCTCGATTCAAACGAGAAGCCTGCTTCAGCATCTTTTGATGATTTGTATTACAACATTGCAAAGTCATATGTGTCTTTCTACTTGGAAGAAAAGAAGATGTCGGTCACCGATCTCGCAGAACAAGGGTCAGTGTTATGTTCTGAGATGCAATCACAGTACCCAGATGTGATACACGCATCCAGCAACCCCTCACAAATGGCCGCCTTGTTGGTCAACATGAAGGCATCCCACGACAAGTTTCTGAATGCATCCAGCAATGAGATCAGTTTCTATCATGAGCCAAATCCTGCAGAGTACAAGCGGGCCATGAAAACGACACTTTCTATCCACAATTTTATCGCCAAGTTGTTGGCGCAATGGCCTGAACATGCCACGCTCCAGAACATAGCTAGAGTGGTGGATGAGTTCTTGAGTTTCCCCTCCAGCATTCCTCTTGATAAGTTGTTGCACAAGATCGAACTCATTTTCAATTACCTCAACGAGTGGGAGAAGTTTGCTTCGAGCCAGGTGTCCCTTAAGACGCTCTATGAGGACCTCACCGAGCTTATTGTTTCATGGAGACGCTTGGAACTTTCGTCGTGGAAAACATTGTTCTACCAGGAGGACTTGAAGTTCCAGAAGTCGATCGGAAAATGGTGGTTCCACTTGTTTGAAACTATCATCATCCCCAATATCCAAGAAGAAGGTTTTGATGAGAAGCCTAGCGTGGTCCAGATTCTTGGAGCCTTGAATATCTTCATGACAGAGACGACTTTTGGTGAGTTCCAAACCAGATTGAACTTGGTGAGGGCTTTCTACATTCACCTCACAACATTGGAGCATTCACACGAGAACATCATAAATGGCCTTGCAAATTTCATCCAGTTCTACGAGCAGTTCATCCCGCACATTGAAGAGAACATCACTTCTACCAAGAAGACTTTGGAAAAGGATATTTCTGAAGTTATTCTTCTCGCAAGCTGGAAGGACGTCAACATCGATGCTCTCAAGCAAAGCTCCAAGAAGTCTCACAACAATCTATACAAGATTGTTCGGAAATACCGCTCGTTATTGTCTACATCTGTTGCTCCAATTGTTGAAGCAGGTATTCCTAAAGAAAACCCTGTTGTTTCTCGGAGCTTGATGGAACTCAAAGCTAAACATTTGGCGGAGTTGTCCAAGGATGAGAAACTCAGCGTTTTACTCAGCTGTGAGAATGTCAAGACTTGGAGCACCAGACCTGCTCGGTTGAAGAATATCAACACCGTGGAGAAGAACTTGAAGGTTTACATTCAACGGATTTTGCAGGACCAGGTGCCATCAATCTATGACTACGCCAAGGAAGTGGTCGAAGAGATGGAGAGACTTAAGAAGGAGACCCCCAGCGTGATGAATGAGGATACCAAGAAAAATGTGGCCTCTTTGAAGACCCAGAAGCACAAATTGCTTAGTGATACGTTCAAGGAGTTGAGGAGAATCGGAGTGAGAACAACCGTCAAACCAGACATCAAGAAAGTCTTGGCCACCGTTAACTTGATTCTTGTCAACTCCACTCCTTTCAGCCGTGATTCTGTGAGAGGCATTGATGGGCATTACTTTAGGTGTCTTGAAATAATGCCTCGTTTGAGAAGTGCAATTGCTAGTGGTAATGAGGAGGTTCCTCAAGCTGATCTTGAGAGAGGCCTTGCAGCAGCAGAAAACTTGTTGTTCTCTTTGCTTACGACTCGAGGCCCCATTTCGAGCTTATCTGCAACCGTTGAAGAGCTTGAATTGTTGAGTGATGACTTGAAGGCTTTCAGTAAGAACGAGAAGCACGATTTGGTGCAAGCTTCTGTTGTTGATTCTTTGGAGCTCAATATGAAGGAAATTGAGGGCTTGGCTTTGAACTTATCCAGAGTTCTTGATTATGCCAGCGATGTGGTGAGCTCTTCTTCCTACCTCCAATCAGGTAGTGTGGATACCTCCATTTTCTCAGGTCTTAAAGGAAAGTGTACTGAATTGGCTACTGCATTGCCCAGACCAGGATCAAGATACTTAACTTCGTCGGAGAAAGATCTCGTTACAGCTTTCAAGGAACACTTGACTGCAACGGAGAATGCTATGATCATGTGGTCCGAAACCCATCCAAGCTTGAAATTTGTATCTGATGTTGTGTTGACTTTTATCAGAAAGTTGGCTATCAAGCCATTCCTCAACTCTTGCACTTCCATGAGCAGCATTAATACGGTTGAAGCCGTGGAGACAGAATTGAGAAAGACCTCAACATCGGTCATTTTGTCGGTTCAAAAAATTCTTGAGTTATACAACGAAGAAATTACAGACGAGACCGATGACTGGCTCACTTTGTCTCAACAGAAATTGACCAAAACCGTCAAGCTTACACACCACACTAAGATTTCGGCGAACTTGAAGGCGGTGAGAGACTCGATCTTGACCATTGAGCACAATGCCCAAAGTTCGGCAACCATTTCTGCATTAGTGGCTTTCACCATGCCTTTGATCATGCAATACCAGAACCTCTGTATCCTGCTATTGGAGAAGTCAAAGAAGAACTACATGGAGCTCTCGAAATCCACTTTCATCTTGGTCAAGTGTTTGCACACGCTTGCAAGCGAAGGGTTCTGCTCTCCTCAAGGTCCTAATGAGCAAAAGGATGACAAGAACATGCAAGATGGTACTGGTTTGGGAGATGGAGAAGGTGCGGACAATAACTCTAAGGATGCCGAAGAGGACGATGATTTATTAGAGCATGCACAGAAACCAAACGAAGAAAAGGATAAGAATGACGAAGATGACGAGAATGACGATGCTGTTGATATCGAGGGAGATATGGCAGGCGATTTGGAAGAAGCTTCTGATCAGGAGAAGGACGATGAGGAAATGGACGAACAAGATGAAGAGAATTTGGATGAAGAAGTCGATGACATTGATGACCTTGATCCTAATGCTGTTGACGAGAAAATGTGGGATGAGGAAGTCAAAGAGGACGAGAAGGAGAAGGACCTGGACAAGATGCCTGAAAACCCCACAAATGATGATGACGATATGCAAGCCAACGAAGAGGAAAACGAGAAGCAGAAGGAAGATGATCAGAAAGAAGAAGGCGAAGAGAAGGATGACGATAAGGGAGACAACAACGACGATGGAGAAGAGGAGGACAATGTCGGAGAACAAGAAGATGAAGTCAAGAACGAGGAGAATGAGCAGTTGGATGAGCATGTTCCCGAGAATGAAGCTTTGGAACTCCCTGACGATATGAACATGGACGATGAAGAAGAAGTCGATGGCGACGAAGAAGAAGAGGAATTCGAAGACAAGATGGATGTTGACGAAGAGGAGGAAGAAGAGGCTCTGAAGAAGGAAGATAAAGAAGACAAGGAACCAGAGGGTGCTGAAGAAAATGCTGAAGGTTCCGACGAAGAAGGAGAAGACGAGGATGAAAACAAAGAGGAAGAAGAAGATGAAAGCTTAGAGCCAGAGGTCGAAACCACCGACAAGGATGTTGACGAAGATCAGCAAGATGCACTGTCGGACGAAGAAACTGCTCAAGGAGCAGAAGAAGATGAAGATGAAAAGAAGGATGAAGATAAGGAGAACACGGCAGAGAACGGCGAAGATGCTGCCGAAGGAGAAGATGGAGCAGACAATAACGACGAAAACGAAGATGTCGACATGGACAATGCAGCCAAGACCGATGCCGGTGAACAAGGCGACGGTGCAGATAACCAGGTGATGGAGGAGAAAGACGACCTCGGCGCAACGGGTGCTGCATCAGCCGAAAAGAACCAGGAAGAAAGCAACGAAGAAAAACCTTCAGAAGACCAAGCCAGAGATGAAATGAAGGAGTCTTTGAAGCAATTAGGAGACTCCTTGAAAGAGTTCCATCGCAGACGGCAGGAAATCAAAGAAGCCAGTCTTGAGGAGAAGGAAGAAACAGAGGAAAAGGCAGACTTCAAGGCCGATGAATTCGAGCATGTTGATGGAGAGAATTCAAAGCATGATACACAGGCCCTTGGAGCTGCTGACAACAAAGACCAAGTTCAGAGCATTGATGAGGATATGGCCATAGACGAAGAGGAGGAAGACGAGCAAGTTCCAGAAGAGGCCAACATCAAGCAAGAAGATGATATGGAAGTTGATGAAAACCTCGAAGAAGTTGCTGACCAAGCTACAGAAGAAGCAGATGACTTCGAAGGCAAAACCAAGGGTGGTGTTGTTGGCGAGAGAAAGACAGAAGAAGAAAAGGAAGGTGAGGAGATGATCGCAAACCACGAATTCGAAGATGAGACTATGGCAGAGCAAGAATTGGAAACATACAGAGAAGAGGACTTTGTGATCAACCATGAAGATGTTCCAGCCATAGATGTCAATGAAGCCCGTGACTTATGGAGAAATAGTGAGATTGCAACTCAGGAATTGGCCTCAGGCTTGAGCGAACAATTAAGACTCATCTTGGAGCCCACATTGGCCACCAAATTACGAGGCGACTACAAAACCGGTAAGAGGTTGAACATGAAGAGAATCATCTCATACATTGCATCGGACTTCCGCAAGGACAAGATCTGGCTCAGACGGACGAAACCTTCCAAGAGACAGTACCAGATCATGATTGCGGTGGATGATTCCAAGTCCATGAGTGAAAGCAAAGCCACTGAGCTTGCGTTTCACAGTATTGCGCTTGTTTCCAAAGCACTTACGCAATTGGAGAGTGGTGGCTTATCTGTGGTGAGATTTGGAGAGGACGTGAAGTTGGTGCACCCATTCGACCGGCCATTCACTCAGGAGACCGGAGCCAATGTTTTCAAGTGGTTTGATTTCAAGCAAGAGCGTACTGACATCAAGCAATTGTGTCAGAAGTCGTTGAAGATCTTTGAAAACGCCAGGTCGTCGTCCAGCTCGGACTTGTGGCAGTTGCAGATCATCCTATCCGATGGTGTTTGCGAGGACCACGAGACCGTGCAGAGATTGGTTAGAAAAGCAAGGGAAGAAAAGGTTATGCTTGTGTTTGTTGTCATTGACGGAATCAACTCCAATGAGTCTATCCTAGACATGTCCCAGGTTAGCTACGTGGCTGACCCAGTGACTGGAGCTATGTCCTTAAAGGTGAACAACTACTTGGACACTTTCCCGTTCGAATTCTATGTGGTTGTCAGAGACATCAACGAGTTGCCGGAAATGTTGTCGTTGATTTTGAGGCAGTACTTCACTGAAGTGGCTAACATCTAAACCATAAACACGTGAATATGAATGTACATAAGTTATCTATACTAGTGACCGAAGATAATGAATTAAAATAAAGTCCTAAAAAAACGATCTAACGAAAAAAGGTATGCAAGATCTATTGAAACATTTATGTCGTTTTGTTTTCTACCACCCGGGCTATGCATAAGGACATGTCGTCTAGCTTTCCTCCCAAGTTCAAGAGCTTTCCGGCCCGCTTGGAGGGTAGCTCATTGACCTTTTCATTGTACGGAGTATAAGCATTATCGTCAAAAGCCACCTCCTTGCACTTGGCCAAGATCTTACCGGGAACCGAGCGAAGATTGTCTTTCTTAAAATTCAAGAACTCATCCAAGGCCTGGGTGATTTCCCAGCTATAGAGGTTATCGGAGATACCGTCCGAGCACAACACCACAAGGTCGTCAGGTTGCAACACCACCTTATCAACAATAGCCATTTCCGAAGGTAGACTGTTCAAGGTCTGAGTACCAATCTGTTGCGGACACAAGTAATCGACCATCTGCTCCTGGTTCTCCTTGATGATTTCACCGTCTCTTATGACGTAGAGCTTGGAGTCACCTATGCTAATATACTTCAAAGAGTCCCCTACAATCATCCCCAAAATAAGCGTGGAGGAGCCTTTCAAGCCCTGGAGATCCATGAGATGCGAAGTATGCAAGAACGAGTCGTCGAGGATCTCATCCACATCCCGGCTGTTCAACGAGTGGGGAGCATGGCTGAGCTTGTATTCAGTCATCAAGCGACTCAAGGTCTCCAACATAGACCGAGACCAGATTCCCGAAGAGCACTGCTTTCCCTTGGACTCCCAACCCGAGACACCATCTGCTATAGCCATAACAGTAGGAGACACCAACATGGCATCATCACCGGCTTTGATGGAAAGAGTATCACTGGGAGACCCGTGAGGTCTTCTTCTCGGTAGGAGAGAGTTGAGCTGTGCTGGGTCCGTGAGATCACTAAGAGAGTGGATGGCAGGGTCACTATTGGAGCTGTGGTGAGCATACGAAGCATAGGCAAAGTCAAACTTGTATGCATCGGTGGTTAATCTCCTCATCTGTTCCTTGGTTACGAGAGGATACTGGATGAACGGGTTGCTTGCATTCTCCCTCTCCTCCCGTTTTTCCATGTCTTTCTGGCGCTGCAGCTTCTCCATAGTGAAGAGCGACTTCAACGAGCCAAAAAAGCTGTGCTCGTCATTTGCATCGAGATTCTTATCGTTTTGGGCATGTTCGAGGCCTGGACGGTTGTTACCACCCTTGGTTTTGCTTTGGGTCTTATCTATGCTGTTTTCATGGAACTCTTGGAGGTGACGCTGTGGATCTCGTTGCTTAGCATCTGCAAGACGAGGCGATGTGCTGGAAAAGGGTCTGGCCAAGCGGCGATTTCGCCTGCTAACCCACTGGGGCCTTATACTGGACATGAACACTTTCATTGTGCTGGACCTCGATGGAAAGTGGTGGGGAGTTCCTGTTAATGATGGGCCTGGTGATGACTATATATATGCAAGTGTGTATATGATGCACTTTTTTCTTTTTTATTTTATATTCCGCGTCTATTGTAAGCAGAGAAGAGGGACTACTGCAAGTGGGGAGTGGAGACGGGAGGGGAACGTGAGTACGAATGTTTCGGGCAAGTTTGGAGATTTCGGGAATTTAGGTCTGTAGCAGTAAATAATAGCACGCTTTTGTTTTTTTTATTTGCACTGTTATTAATTAGTAGTGTATCTTGAATACAAAAAATTGGGGCAGCTGAGGTAGTGGCGCAGGGGAGCAGTAGTATTTTTTTAATATGCATCAGCTGTGCACTTTAGTGCTAAAACTACCAATTATTAGGAAAATTCCAGAAAACAAAATTAGGCCAGATTTTTGTATGAAGGGTGTATAGAATCGACAAATCTATCGGGTCACCCAGGTTTAGAATTTTTTTATGGTAGATGGTAGGTAATAGTGATACTTGGTACATAATAGGTCAAGGCCATAATTGGCTCTACACTGTACTGAAATACTTCATCAATTAAATTAACGTCCCTAAATCAATTGTCATTGACAACAGAGTCGTAACAAAGCTTGTAGGGAGGCGCAAGCTTGGTGTGCACGGAAAACTGCAAAATACCTTGGTTGACCAACATCTCCACTCCTGGAATAACCTTCCATTGGAACTTGTCTTGGGCCACCTTCATAATCGGAGTGACCCGAGGCTTGTAGGCAGCATCAAGAAGAGTGGGTTGGAATCCGCTTTGCTTGTTTTGAGCTCCTCCATACAAGACCTTTTCCAACTTGTTCAACAACTCATCATCGATTGGCTTGTCTGCTGGGATACACGAAACGGCCAAAGACACCGTATCGGCAGCGTCTACATCCTCAACAGTCTCCAAAATCTCAATGTTGAAGTCCTCAGGCAAGGCCTTCTTCACTTCATGTAGCTTGGAGGCGGTTCTGTTAATCATGTAGATCTTCTTGCATCCCAATTGCTTTAATGCATAGGCTGCAGCTCTCAGGGTTCCACCGCTGCCAACCACCAATCCACAGATAGACGAAGACTTGTCAGTTGAAACGCCGTTTCTTTGGAAAGATTGGGAAATTCCAAACCAATCCGTATTGTCTCCTCTAAACTTGAGGGGCTGTCCTTCAATTGGAGTCACTGTGTTGACTGCACCAATGATCTTGGCAGATTCACTCAATTCATCGACATACTTGATGATGTCCAACTTCAAAGGCATAGTGACAGCCAACCCTCCAAAATCGTCCTTGCACATGAGCGCATCATATACCTTCTTAGCGTCCTCAGCTTCGAAGGTGCTGAATTCATGTTTCAAGCCAAATTTTTTGTAAGCAGCATTATGGAGAAATGGCGACCTGGAGTGAGAGATTGGACTGCCAACCACTGCAAACTTTTTCGGAGAGATACCTCCAATAGCAGAGAATTGCTCATTGATTTCTCTCAAATTGAGTTCTCCATCATCCTGTGCAATAGTGCATCTCACTGGGGTCATAAAGCCGTTCAACACACGTGAGAGTTTTCCCTTCTCACCGAGGTTGTATGCAATCAAAGGCGATTCACGGTGCCTGGCTCTGAAGTGTTCAAGATCAATGTTTTGTTGGAAATCAGAGGCTTTTCCGATCAATTGAACGATGTCAGCATTCAAGCTAATAGCTTGATTGTACTTGTTGTCAAACTCAGGGTTTTTCCACGACAATTCTCCGTTGATGTCAACGAATGTGGTGATCACACGTGTGAAGCCCTTGTTGCGAAGGATTCTCTGAACAAGAGAAGGCAGGCTTGTCAATTGCACGTCAAGAAATTCCACTCCAAGTTTGATTGCCAT
The DNA here is from genome assembly GCA_002374735.1 of Metschnikowia sp. 13-106.1. Lineage (NCBI taxonomy): Eukaryota > Fungi > Ascomycota > Pichiomycetes > Serinales > Metschnikowiaceae > Metschnikowia > Metschnikowia sp. 13-106.1. Next base: position 103,556 of record NLAL01000010.1, read on the forward strand.
AAGGCTCAATTCTGCCAATTTCTCTTCGTCTTTGTCAGAAAAGCGACCACCTTGACTTTGAGTACGGACAGTGAATATGATTGGCAAGCTAGAAAATTTTCTCAACAAGGCAGTTTGTTCTGCAACAGACATGAGATCTTGCTTCTTCAAGTAATCGACTCTCAATTCAATGGCTTCACAACCAGCAGTGAGATCAGCCAAATCCTCAGCGCATTCAGTTATGTCATCATATTTCAAGCTTGCGACGAAAGACCTTTCGTTCAAGTTCACACGGTCATTGGATCCGGTAATTGTCTTCAAGTACTTGAGGAAGGATTGCTTCAATTGTCCAAATTCGGCGTCAGTGGCGCAGTAGGGCGAGTAGAAGAAGTAGTTGGAACATTCGTGGTACCATTTTTCTCTCCTCTGCCACACCTCCTTGATTTCACTTACGTATGCTGGTCTGGTGGTATCCGAGCTCAAAAACACAATGGTTTCGTCAATGTCACGGTGCAAATGAAGAACAATGCCTCCGGCCTTCACGAAACTCTTTAAAAGAGTTCTGGAGCCCTCTCCTTCAACAACTCCACCACCAGTGGCCAAGACATAGCCCACTGGGTACTTAGCCAAAGTGTCCTTCACGATTCTAGCCTCATGTTCACGGAATTTTTCCCAACCGTGTTCTTTGATGTATGGCCTGATATCACCAAATTGTTCCTCGAAAACGTCGTCTAAGTCTAAGACTTTGAAACCCAAACCATTGGCAATCCATTTGCTCATGGTAGATTTTCCTGCGGCTCTCATTCCAATCAACACAATAGACTTGTCACCGTTAGCCTTTTTGTTGGTGAGCAAGCTGATATCCAGCAAGTCCTTTTTTGGTTCGTATCCGTCCAACTCGACTTTAAAATCGCTGTGCAAAACATCCCACCATCCGGGCCATGTCTTACCTGTACATGATCTCTCAGTAATCAAAACTGGCTCCTTGCACAAACCTGCCAATAAAGAAAAGGACATGGCAACTCTGTGATCGTCATAAGTGCAGATACCGTGGTTGGCAATCGAGGGGGTTATCAAATTGTCAATTGGGATACCGAAAATTTCAATCCCGTCAGGCAATTCTCTTGCAACGACACCGAACTTTCTCAATTCGTCAACCATGGCCAAAATTCTGTTGCACTCTTTGACTCTTTGGTTAGCAATTCCAGTGATCTGAGTTGGTTGGGAGTCATCTGCAACAGCAGCAACAACAGAAGCCGTAAGGAAGGCATCCGTCATGGGTTCCATATCAACCGTAGGCAACCTCTTGAGAGTTCCTCTTGGAGGTCCTGTGACTGTAGTCGAAGTGGCAGACTGCTCAACCTTGCATCCCATGGGTTTCAAGACCTCAACAGCAAACCTGGCATCTCCTTGCAAGGAGGAAGATCCAATGTTAGGTACAGTACAGGAAGTTCCGGTCATGGCTGCAAAAGCCAATGGGTATGTGGCAGACGAGGCATCGGATTCCACCTCGTAGACTGCTGGGTTCTTGTACACACCCTTTGGAATATGATAAGTGTGTTCCTCAGTGGTGGACTTGGTGACAGTGATACCAAAGTCTTTCATCATAGCAATGGTCATATCAATGTACAACTTAGAGATTGGAGTTCCTCCTACCAAAGCCAAAGTAACCTCTTCCTTGGCGTATGGAGCACACATCAAGATCGAAGAAACATACTGAGAAGAAATGGTAGCAGCCAATTCGATTCTGCCACCCTTCAAACCCTGGCCAGCCTGAATCTTCAATGGCAAAGAGCCAACACTGTTCAAGTATTCGATTTGCGAGCCGTTTGCAGTCAAAGCGTCAACCAAAGGTCCGATTGGTCTTTCTTGCATTCTGGCGTTACCAGTGATGATGGTGTAGTCATTGGAAGACTTGTTGATACCCACCAAAGCAGAAACCGAGGCCAAAAACCGAGAGGCAGTACCTGCATTTCCGAGATAAATCTGCTCGTCGCAAGTGACGAGATTTCCACCATTGCCATCAACAACTATGGTGTCGCCATTGTCCTCAGTAGAGATCTTAGCACCCTTGAGTGCTGCCACGGCTGCAAGCATATGTTTCGTATCATCAGAGTGGAGCAAGTTCTTAATCCGCACAGTGCCCTGCCCGAGAGCAGCTAGAATTAATGCTCGGTTGGAGATGGATTTGGAGCCTGGGGGAGTGATGACGCTGTGGGTGGGGATGTGCTTGGAGTCAAAAGGGAAAACAAGCGTTTCGTCCGTGAGAACAAAGCGCAAGTCCTGCTTCGACACCTCGTGTGCCTTCCACTGGTAGCATTTTCCAATGGCTTCCAATATAACCGTTCTGATCTTGGAGCCATCGTTTTTCTTGTCCACAGCCATCTTGGCCAAAAGCGAGTCAATGACAATAAAATGACGCTTGTAGCCAATTACCAGAGTGAAGATGGGGTCATTGATAGAAATAGGCAAGTTGTAAGCAGAAATGCACTTGACCAATCTGGCAACGGCAGTAGGACTCAAGATCCCCCAGTATCTGGCCAATTCGGCTTCTAAAACCATTCCAATAGCCACGCACTCTCCGTGCAAGGCCTGTGGGGTGACAATGGCTTCGATAGCGTGGCCAATGGTGTGACCGAAATTGAGCAAGTTTCTCAAACTGGATTCCTTCTCGTCCTTGGACACAACGTCTGCCTTGACTTTGATAGATCCCTTGACAGTCTGCACAAGTTCATCTTTGATTAAGGAGAGGTCGATTTTGTCTGCAGTCACAACGGAAATGAATTTTTTGGCAAAAGCCTCAAGCCTGGTGAACTCGGCCTCATCCCAAATAGCTGCAGTCTTTACCACCTCAGCCATACCATTGATGAATTGACGAGTTGGTAAACTAGACAAGAATGAAACGTCCACAAAAACGTACTTGGGCTGGTGGAAAGCACCAATGAAGTTCTTACCCAAAGGAGTGTCCACGGCAGTCTTTCCTCCGATAGCAGAGTCCACCATGGAAAGAAGAGTGGTGGGGACCTGAATAACTCTGACTCCCCGCATGAAAGTAGCAGCAACAAAGCCAATCATGTCTCCAACCACACCTCCACCCACGGCAATGATCACCGTGTCCCTGGTGCAGCCTTGCAGCAATAAGTAGTCTTCCACCTGGGCCTTGGTTTCACGGGACTTATTATTTTCACCCGGAGAAACGGCATACTGCAAGAGTCTGGCGGAAGAGGAGCCAGCTTGCAATTTCTCATGGAACAACTTGACCAATTTTTTGTATGGAGCGGTCTTCTCCATGTTAGCATCCGTGATTATAACATAGGTAGACGATTTTTCGTTGTGGAGGATCTCCTCCACAATATGGTCCTGGATCTCGTAACCCACATGGATAGAGTCGGTTCCGAGAATGGATACCTTTTCTACCAGCATTACAGCGAGTTTTGACGGTACAGCGACTTTTGAATGATGGAGGTGAATGTGCGTGTGGAGTGAGTAATGTATGAGTCAGTAGGCACTTTTTTTCTGCATCGGTGCAGGACAAAGTGTGCTTTTAGCATAATATATGCGCACTGGAGTTAGCTATAGTAATCTTGCAGTAATTCCTATTACGATTTTTCTTCCTTTTTCCTTTTTTTCTTTTCTTTTCTTTTTTTTTTTTCTATCTTAGAAAGGGTGGAAATTCGGTAGGTGCTGTTTCTTGATTTGTTGATGATTTGATAATGTGTTTTGTTAGTTATGAGCTCGATCAAGCTACTATGGTACATAAGTGTAGGTACTATGCCAGATTCCTGCAGTAGTCCCTGATATGCTCCACACACTCGTCCACGCTCTTGCCTGGATTATCGAGCTGCCACCGTACAACCTCTTGCACAGCGTCTCGCATCCATGGGCCTGGTTTCCGCTGCAACACCTTCAGAATGACCTTGCCATCGATGATAGGTTTCAAGTCATGCACATCCTCAAGGCCCTGGTCCTTGATGTATTTGAGAAGAGACAAATAACTCTTCATTAGCTTGGCAGCATCGGCTGAATCCGAAGTTCTCTGAGGTGGCTGCAAGCTATCCGAAGCAACCACATCGGAACAGTCAATGTAGTCACTGAACAAATCCACTAGAATGCTGGTTTCAAAGTGTGCGCCATAATGACGAATGTAGAGCCCAAGCTGCGACCTGGAAAGCTTAGTGCAGTCGGATTTCCAGTCGTTGTCAAGGCTGCCCTCAGAAGGGTGGCACACCAATCCGGGAACGTTCTCGTAGTCGTTCTTGCCAAACCTTAAACCTTCCTTGATGATGGTCAAGACGTAGTTAATGGTCTTGGGCTTCTTCGCATTGACCTGCACTTCTAGGTCTCCATACGGACGCAAGATGGTGCTTAACCAAAACAACTTGCGTTCGCTCTTATCCTGGAAAACTTTGGCTGCAACTTGTGCGAGGCCGTCATAAGTTTTAACCATGGCGAGAAACCGGTCAAAGAGTTGCGTGGTCTCATCAACCCTCACATTGACCAAGTCCCGTGAAGTCTCCAACTCGTCCAAGGTCTCACGCAGATTGAGCTCATTGATGGGCTGGAGCAAGCCTCCGGCACTGAAAATGCAGTCTGTGAGCCGGATATGGTTAAACAAACGTAGACCATATGGCACATGAGGCCCCACAAGAATCTTGTCCAACTCCACACCAACACGCTCTCTGCTGATCTTGTAAACAAGCGCGTCCCTCATGCGCTCATCTGCCATCGCCTGCAACGTATCCTGATCAATTGTGAAGTTGAACCGACATGCAAAGCGCACCAACCTGAGGATCCGGAGAGGATCATCCAAAAAGGTGTTGAGAGGGGCTAAAGGCGTGCGGAGAATTCCGTTTTTCAAATCTTCCAAGCCTCGGTTGGTGAAGTCTTCAATCCGTCCATTGTTGATGTTGTAGAAGAGCGCATTCAAAGTGGCATCCCTTCTAAGGGCATCTTCCTCCGCAGTGCCACACTCTATAATAGGCACACGACTATCCTCAGAATACTGTTCGTTTCTAAGGTTGACAAAATCCACATCCAAACCGTAAAGTTTGGTTGTACATGTTTCCAAGTGCTTGGACTTTTCAGGATTGGCTTTGATGGTGTGTAAGCTAGACAGATGGTCCCCTAAGTCCACCTGGTGCTTTTCGGCCCACGTGAGCAACTCCAGGGCAAACGTCTGGCCCGAGAGAACATTGATGGCAATATCGAGGTCATTGCTTTCGCCGCCTAGAAGCTTGTCTCTTACCCAGCCGCCGGTGATTCGGAGTTCCAATTGTTCTTCTGAAGGCGCATTGGAGTTGTAGTGGTGGCAGAACTGGAGCAATAAGTCCGCGATGCGCTGCTCAGGCTCGTTGAAGCTGATAGTATCTTTAATGTGAGAGCTCATGAGACGCCGGGGATGTGCAAGATGAAACAGGGGTTTTAGGGCTCTTAGTGCTTTGTTCATGCTGCCATTGAAGTTGACGTGCAAGAATATGCGCTGCACACGTGCGAAAGTGCAGAAGAGGTGTTTTGACCTTTATATATAGTGTCAACTTTTCACCGGAAAATGTGAATTATTATAAAATTTTGATTTTTGAAAAACAAGAAAAACTCAATAAACCCCCTTTAATAACAGTTAGTAAATTTCTTAAACCAGGGTATTTTAAAGTCTACGGATGCCTGTGTGGCGTAATGGTTAGCGCATTTGACTTCTAATCAAAAGATTCCGGGTTCGAGTCCCGGCATGGGTTCGTTTGCGGTTTTAGCTCAGTTGGGAGAGCGTCAGACTGAAGATCTGAAGGTCCTGTGTTCGATCCACAGAAATCGCATACTTTTTGCTTATGGTTAATTTTTTTTTTTTGCAATTCTTGTTTTACTGCCTTCTTTATCTTGGTGGTGGTGTGCTAGTTTTATATCTATTTAATAGTTAAACGTTCTGCTCACCGCCCATGATGCGGGCTCTCTTCTTGGCCCAATATGTCTTTGCTGCGTAATTGTCAATGATCTCCGGGTGCAACGAATTAAGCTGTTCCAATTTATAGCCATGGAGAAGTAGAAGCTCCGAGAAAACAAAATACTCCGTCTTCTGAGACTCATCAGTCACTTCAACCTTCTTTCTCAAGGAATACTCAAAAAGTGGCACCGTCATAGGCTCGGCCCATTGAGGATTAGACATCTGGAGGTTGATGTTAGGGTTGGCTCCACAATTGAGATATTTGATAGTGTCTGGAATCGAAAGCGCTTGGATGCTTTGCACAAGCAACGAGTTGATATTTGCAATGGGCTTGATGAATGTGCGATGCTCATACTTGTGATTGATGTACCGGAGACGCTGTTCGTCAGTGACATTGGCCACAATTTTGTCGGTGACATTCTCCTCAAGATAAGAGTTGGCCACACGGTTGTTGACGTAGCGAAGCAATACTTTATTTTCATCAAAGAAATTGTCGAGCTTCAAGGACTTGATTTTGGAGATGTGCGACCCCATGTTACGGTGACAAGATGAGCACTTGACACATACAACAACAAGGAAGTTGCAAGAAAGCCATTCGGTGGATTCTGTAGATGAGCAGTCAGCACAGATATTGTTGTCGCTTCCTTCAATAGACCGCACACTTTTCAAGCAATCTTCCACAGGGTATAGGCTGCCCGACACTATGGACACTGGAGAGCCCCTGTCCTCGAACTTTGGGACATTCTGAGGGTTGGACAAATCAGTAAGCTTTGGCTTTGGCTTTTTTATGAGCCGGTCCGTCAACTGTCCTGCATTGTACAAGGCCTTGATCCACTGGTTCCTTTCGTCATTGTTGGTTGCCTGGAAGGTATGTTTCTGGCCTTGGGAGGTGATGATTTCAAAGCAAAATTGTCTTTTCTCCTTGTTTATTGGCTTGACACTGGCCAAGGCAATGTCAATTGGTTTGTTGATAGGCTGGGTGCCGTTTCTCCAGTCGGAGAATTCCATCAACTGGCCCTTTTTCAATACAACCCATTCCTTGTGCCATCCAGGCTTTCCTTGCCCACCTAGCGCATACAAGATCCCGGAAATATTAGGGTTCTGGTCCACGTCCAAATCCATTAGTGAGGTGCCTTTGGCTGCGAGTGGTGGGGTGATTAACAGTGAATTGGGGAACACCAAATCAAGGTCAATGGGAGGAAGGTCAAGGTGAGACTTCGCGAGAGTGGAAGTCTTTCTAGTTTTGGGTATATTAGCCACGTCTTCCTCGGGGGACGGATTAAGCGGATTGCGCTGAATCAAGTTGGTGAGTTCTTCGTTTGTTCGACATGACTCGATCATTTGGCGGAATTGTAACTTTTCACTGTTGAATCTCGACAATCCATTGAGATAGACAAGCGAGTTTTCGTTTAAAAGACTTTGGCTTTTCTTGGTGTCAAGAAACATCTTGTAGTTGAGAGTACCACTTTCTGTTACCGGCAAGCTGGAGAACTTGAGGATATTTTCGAAGAGTTGGTTTAAGTATTGGTTGTTGCAAGTCAAGTTTAAGAAGTTCAAGTAATCAAATTTGGAGAGCTCGAAATTCTTCCGCTTGAGAAGAAGCTTCAGTTCTGGCCGGTCTTTTTCGTTCGAGAGATACTTGTGCAACCAATCATAGAATTCCTTGGATTGTTTCTCGAATACCTTTTTCGAGGAAGTAGGCTCATACTCTGAGGACTGAGATGAGATGCAATACGCAACCATCTTTGGAATGGACTGCTGGCTAAAAACATCCTTGACCATGAAGTTGATGATTTTCTCCACGTGGTCAAAAGCCAACTTGAACTTTTGTGCAAATGTCTTCACTATATCGAGCTTTTCGAGAAGTGGGTTAAACTGCACCTGCACCACGGTTTGCAAGATATCGACGATTCGGTTTCGGATGCCCAAAAGACGCTTGGAGCAAATCTCTAGACTGCGCACCTCGTCTTGGAACGTAAGAATGGCTCGTTTCAACTGAGGAGTATTGTTTTCGTATAACTGGAGAGTTTTTCGAAACCCAGGCCCATCGTGGATATTGAAGTTGAAGGCCTTGCGTAGGTCCGATAAATTGAAATCCTTGCACTCCTTCAGAAAGCCTGCACCCAATTCTTTTAGATTTAAGTCGCTAAGCTGAGCACTGAGTCCTCTTGAGGAGGCCACTTCTTGGAACTCAGGTAGGGTTGTTTCGAATTTGGGATCATCATGAGCTATTGCAGGAGAAACACTGGCACTGGTGCTCGTACCAGAAATGAACAACTTAAACGAGATCAAAAACGTACATGTCTTTGACGGAGTCTGCGACCAGAGCGACACAGTTAACACCTTTCCAGCGGCTTTAACAGCATCGTAAAAATCACTAATTATAATGTTCATTGGCTCCGTCAGGTCCGAAGTCAATTTGGCAAAGGAGATTATGGATTTGTCCACATTGGGCGAGTCCAGGCCCTTTTGTAGGTAATCAGCTACACGGTCCAAGTCCACATCGGGCCCGTAACACTTGACAATAACCAAATTGTTATCCAAGGCAGATGAGACATCTAGACCATTGATATCTAGCTCCAACTTCAAGCGGGTCCTAGTATTTGGCACCGATAATAGGAGCGGGCTCTCGAGATCTTCATCGGAAACGTAATGCATTCGGTCGCCTACTGTCTCCAATGTATCGGAGTAAACATGGCGGATACGGCAGCAGCGGTCATCCAAAATACTCAAGGTGATTCGGGAAGTGTCATTCTCGTCGGTGATGTACAAATTGACGAGGCCTGCCTTGGCGGACGACGACACAGAGTAGGGAAACGCCAAGGGAGCAACAGGGTCCATGATCAATGGAGCGGTGTGAGAAAAAGCAATGGTGAGAGAGTCTAGGGCGCAACTGCGAGGTTTTATACCGTGTGGAAGACCAGTGTTTCAGGGTACTAATGTGGAGCCAAGTAGTACGCTAGCCTGATTACTCTGCGCGGTGAAATAGTGCATGAGAGGCGTATATGGCACATCAAAATGGGGCCAGAGGAGCGAGAATGGACAGAAAAATGGGGCTTCTGGGTGCTTATAATGGGAACACTACAAGTATTCATATACGCGTACAAAGACGTTTCAGTGGGTAGTTTTACATTTGTTTCAGGAATTAAAAAAACATTATGTTATTGTGGATTTATTATAAATTACCATGGCTGGCCCACCGCAGACGTGGGCTGTTGCAGTCCAGATGATCATCGTATACTTTTTGGCCGTAGGCTCCAGTGTCGCAGGAAATGGTGGCAGTCTCTCTAGACACTCCACACACGCTCTGGCGCACCCAATTACTGCACCATAGCGTGCCATACTAGAGCAACTACATCACCAGGCCCCACGTCAGCACCACCATGAACGAAGATTTATCCCGGGACATGTGTCCCATCTGCAAGACCGACCGATATCTATCGCCTAACATGACGTTTCTCATCAACCCGGAGTGCTACCATAAGATCTGCGAGTCCTGTGTCGATCGGATCTTCTCTCTCGGCCCGGCCAAGTGCCCCTACCCCAAATGCACCAAGATCATCAGAAAGAACCGGTTTAAAAAGCAGGTCTTCGATGATATTCGAGTCGAGAGGGAAATCGATATCCGCAAGCGGATCCTGGGCATCTACAACAAGACAGAGGAGGACTTTGCCAGTCTAAAGGACTACAATGAGTACCTAGAGATGGTGGAGGAGATCATCATGAACCTCAATGAGGGCATCGATGTGGAGGAAACTGAAAACAAGGTCCGAGATTACGAGAAAGAGCACAAGATCGAGATTCTCGAGATTGCCATGAGAGAATCCCAGAAGGACGCTGATGTCAATAAGTACCAGGATGCCATGGAGAGATTGAAGCAGGAGAAGTTGAGTATCCAGAAGAAGATGGAGGCCGAGGACCTTGAGTTCCTGAAGCAGCAGCGGTCCGAGTTGATGGAGAAATTGCAGTCGTCCGATGCCAACGCCGAGGAGATCATGAAACAGCAGAAATCGCTCCAGTTGAAGCGGTCGTCCTTGAGAAAACGGCAGCTACAGCAGATCTCCAGCCAGTTGGACCAGAAATTCCACTCCAACAACTCTTCTGGCAAGAAAGACCTGGGCGAAGACGCCGCCCAGACGCCGTTTACGCCGTTTTGCGGAGACAGAGATTTGCATCAACAATTCAAGCTTTTGGGTAAACCGGCCCAGGACATCCACGACATCACAGACACGTACTACGATCCATACGTCAACAAACTCCTGCAAAACAGGGAGTTCTTGGGTGCAGGTTGGAGACTAAAGACTGTTTACGAACGTGCGTTGGAGGAGGCCTTTATGGGTCTCAATTGTTTTATAGAAACCGAAAAGGCAGAACAACCTTCTCAGGCATAATATAGTCAGACATCGATTGTATGTATGTGTGTATGTATGAGTATGACTAATGAATAAGATTAAATGATTAAAGGACGAGGAGGTCTGATGCTTCGCTTCGTGTGGGTGCTCCAGGCAGGGCATTTGCAGAAGCTTCAAATATCATATCAGCATCCAAAGGTGACTCGTCTAGCACATCGGGGGTGTATGCAATTTGCTTTGACGAGTTGTTGTCTGGGCTGGAATAGTCCGGGCTCTCCAAGCCGTTTTTCATAGACTCCAAGGACGCTAGGCCACTGGGAGAGGAAGTAGAAGGTTGCGAGGGAAAGAGTTGGGTGGTGGAGTCCTTGGTGGAGGCATGTGCAGCAACGTAAGAATCTGAATCCAAGAGGTCCAATGTGAAGCTGTTCGAGATTGGCTTGGAGCCAAAAAGGGAGCCAAAGAACCCAGTGTTCCGTCGTGTGTTCTGAGAAGCAATGGCTGCTTTGAGGGCCTTGGCATACTTCTCCTCCTTGAGCTTAAGACGCCGCAAGTGCATTTCATGGTCATCACGTTTCCGCTGGCTGATACGCTCGGAAGCCTTTTTCATGTGGTGTGCCTTGATTACCTCAATACGGTCCTGGATGAACTTGTTGCTCTCTTTCTCCACCACGGAATGTAGACGTTGCGAGGAGCTGAACTTGGACCTTGGTGTAGAAGGTGGTGCCGGAGATGCCTCTTTGGTGGGGCTCTGAGACCCATCCACTTGGCTGTTTTTGTTTTCGTTCTTCCTCTTAAGTTCTAGCTTTCGGGCCGCAATGTACTTGTCACCTGAAGACCACGAGAACAATGAACTCGCAGCATTTGCTCTGGAGTGCCGAAGTGAGTTTTTCTCCTCTAGCCGAGCTGTCTCGGGCTCTGTCTCATCCCAGTCACTGATGGTATTGGCCATCAACTGCGAGAGGTTGGTGTGGGTGAATTGCGTGATGTTGTTTTGGTCGTCGTCGATAAATTGTCGGCTGTACTTCTGGAGCGCCGTGTAGTATTTGTTTCCTTTGTGGGACTGATGTAGTAAGTACTCTGGGTAGATGCGGTCGGGAAGGTTGCTGGTGATATGTATCAGGGTAGTAGTTTGAGGCAAGATGTTGTCTAAGGAGATATCGACTGCAGAGTCTAATGAGTCAGCAAAACTAATAAAGCCAGCTTTAGGCTTTAAATAGTCAATAGACTTTGAAGGTTCTTCAACTCCACCAGGTAGCTCAGCCTTCATAGAATGAGGGTCTTCTTCTGTGGAATAAGGTTCATTTTTTGGAGAAGACCCATAGTTTGGAGAATAAGACCCATAATTCGGAGAGCAAGTCTCTGGTTTTGGAGAATGAGGGTCGACATTTAAGTTGGGTTCGTCCTCTCCCAGAGTCAAAGATCCGGCTGTAGACTCAACTTTAGAATTTAAAGATTCAGCATTTGTTTCAGGTTTCGCAGAACCCGAGGCTCGACTATCTGTAGGATCTAAATTTGCACAACTTTCGCTATCCGGAGCTTCCAGTGAACCGTATTTTTCCTCTACAGAATCCAAAGGTGCACCACCAGAAATCTCCACAGATCCACTGTTTGCAAAGCCCCCCAGGCCTTTGGTCAGGGTTTCAGAGTCCGCGCCCATCTAAGCTGCAATAAAAATCTTGGGCTGGACACGCACGTAACAAGGTTATATTATGAGCAAGGATCGTGGCGATCGTAAATGCATGGGTTCTAGAGTGCCTGGTTGCTTAACGCGTCCGGAGTAGTATCTGGTGTTGATAACTTGAGAAGAGCGCGCGGAAACGCATATGCTCAGATCTCAGATCGACTCTTCATTACCAGATACACCGGTATACAGAGATATTGATACACGTACACCGAAACTGAAGATCTGGTCTACACCTGAAACTACGGCACTCATAAATATCGCTCGCATACCCTACAATATAAGATGGTGGTTCTGTTTCCGCTGTACCCTTCTACCAGGGCCTATATAGCGTACTACCCTAAAGTCAGCTCCGAGACGCTTAGTACCATCAAGTCCCAGTTGATACAACGCAACACCGACTACGATTACTGTTTCCTCAGCACCACGCATCTCGTGTCATTAGAGCAGCTTTATTGTGCAATCCACAAGGCAATCCAGAACCTGGCCAATGGAGATATGAAGGCCAACTCTCTCAACACCGAGATCATCCTCAATCTCTCGCCGGTGAACAATATCAATGACTCCTTGAAACGGTTTGGGATTGACGAGTCCAGAGAAGACCTTATTGTGGTTCGTGTTGTTGACCCAAATACCGATATAGGTGCTTTAGGGTCTCTGCTTTCTAGCCTTATAGGCTCTACTAGCTCGGACTTGACTGATTCCGTGTTGTTTGAGCGTTTTGACGAGAAGAAGTTCAAGAAACTCTTTAAACTCCAAGACGTGCAAAGAGACCAGGCTCAATACACCAAGGGTGCCATAGCTGCCAGTCTTCTACGCGGCTTGTAATCACCAATGAGTATAGAAGACATTAACTCTAAGCACATCAACATTTGCTAGTAAACATTAGATAGAACTAATGATTTAAAGATTTACTTAATTTAGATCAAAAGGATATTCATTATATATAAGCATGAATTAGTGGCCCGAGAATGCAAACTTCAGCAATTTGAAGGTGCTCTTTACAGGCACTTCCTCTTCGCTTTCGCTGAGATAATTGCGATCAGAAGACGGACACTCGTAACTGGTTGTTTTATAGTGCAGCTTTTTGGATCCCAAGTCTGGTGCTAGGGTCTTCAAATCTGCAGGAGTAGTCAAATCTGCTGGTGTGGATGGATTGGGAGACGACTCCGTGCTGCTGCTATTGGCCTTGGACTCGTTAATCACCTTGACTGCCTGCGTCTTTTGCAACTGAGACTTGGAGCCCATGGTAAACCGTTCTCTCCATGATTGTGCCACCTGAGTGATCTTTTCCGGTGACTCTTCTAGTTCATTTTCGTACCCATCTTCGTCTTCGCTTTCGACCTTCAACAGCGTGGTCAGCTTCAACAGTACCGTTGAATTCAGCGATGAAAGAACCACACTATTCAAGACAGAATGCTTGCCGAATTCCTCTTCATCATCATCTGTCAAGTACAGAGTGATTTGTGTAGTATCCTCATTTCTGACGGGGGATGACGATTCTGGCACCTCCGAGTCTCCAGTAAGAAAACTGTTGTCGTTGTGCAGAGGCTCTGTTCTCGGGGTAGGCACAACCAGAGCCAAGGCTGGATTTAGGCCCGAAGCAAAGAACTTGCTGGGTGTTCTGTCCTTCTGTCCATATGTAGGCAGCACCCGCTTGAGCCTTTTGCTGTTGGGAGAAAGCTTGACAGAATTCTGTTTACCACGTTTGACCAGCAATTTTCTTTCTGGTTGAGCACCTGTCTTGAAGTAATCACCAATAGATTTGGTTCCAGCGAAGGACTTGCTCTTCTCGGTCGTCACTTCTTTGGTCACCGTGGCTGTTTCCGTGTACGACTGGCTCCGTACTAGCTTCAAGTTTTGCTCTCGGGATATAAGTGGCATATGAGAGCTAGGATGCAACCTGCCCTTACAAATGCCCACATGGATGGATTCCTCTAGCGTGCGGCCACAGCAGAGCTCAATATATTCATGATCGATGCCCAAGTCGCCCGGAATCTCACAGAGGGTTGTAGAAGCTCCATGTAATGGATTAAAGACCTTTTGGAACTGGAACGCCAAGTCAGCCTTCGAGGCCTCCTCCAAGAAATCTTCTGGCACATTTTTATTTTCTGCCCGCAACGAGAGAACAATCTTTTCGAGCGACTGCAACTTGGCCACCATATTGAATGCCGTCTTAAGCCCCACTCCAGGTATACCCTTGGTATAGTCACATCCAGATAAAATAGCCACAAGCCTCCATTGGGCACTGGTGTACTTATCGAGACACAACCTACTCACCTTGTGCAAGTTGGCAGTGTCAATCTCAATGCATTCACCATAATCGTTGAGCTTGGTGATCAACTTGCGGCACCCAAAGACAAGAAGATCCGAATCTTCAGATAATATGCCATCCACCTCGCCGATCTTCTCCAAGTACACCATCTGAGGGTCGGCCTCGTATGGAGCCACCACGTACTTGACATGCTTGCGGTCCAACTCCACCATGATGGACTTGGCCATTTCCGGAGTCACCTCTGCCGCCTTCATGAACTCCTTCCATGCAGACTTACGGTCACCTCTCTTGAGAAACTGCGCGGCTGCCTCTCGAGCCTTCTCTCGCTTCTGTCTCCGCTCAACGTGCGTACCTTCTTTAGTAGGCAACGGCAGCCCATCAAAGACCATATAAGGTTCCACGCCAAAATGCCTGAGCATATCCACCTTCTTCATCACAGACGTCACGTAGCCCCGTGTGGGTGCATCTGTGCACAAATCCTGTGCACACAGTATGAGGCCTCGGTGCAACCAACCGTATGTATCGACTGCGAGAGTTTTTCCTTTGTATGAGGAGAGAGATTGTTTCTCTTGAATCTCTTTTAGTTGTTGTAGTAGTCCAGTGACACCCATAGTGAAAACGTTTGAAGAAAAGTTTGAAAGATAGTTTAGGGTGGGAGTTTGGGGTCAAACTGGTTGCGTGTATCGGGAAGAGATGTGGTTTGGAGATGGAGTCTGGGGACGCGCCTGGAAGTGCGACGCGAATGGTAAATAAGTGTTCTCAGAACGTTGAACAGCGCTCATAACGTAGGGAATTTTTTTATTTGTTTTTTCATTGTTTTTTATTTCATTCTTGATATTTTTTATTTTTTCTTCGGCCAAAGTCCTGGTCAGAAGCTTCTATAAAAACTTCTAATATAGAATAATGTGGTTACCGCGTGCGAATTGTATTATTTGCTTGGGCTTGTATGTTTATTATGCTGTTCATGGATCATTCCTGTCATCTCAGTGCAGGATCCCTTTGCAGCTCTTCGCAGCCATATTACCAAGACCAAGAGGGAAGGGTGAACAGAAACTCAAGAAGTCAAGACCCCTTCAATTAGAAGAAAAAAACACTGAAGAGATTAAAAAATTACGAACTCAACGACTCGAGGTGTATTTGTCTGGGGCTTTTGAAAACAAGAACCTACCTCAGAACTCCTCAATCATAAAGATACTATCATCTCATGTTGTGAGGCTGGAAAATTTCTCGTGGGGGCACAGAGAAACGGTGCTGGTAGCCAGAACCTGAACTCTCAGAAGACTGAGGTGTTGCACGGTCAAAACTTTGCGAGGGATCATACAGAAGAATAGGGCCAAACGTGACTCCCTGTCTTTGCTTGTATGCACCCCCAGGCTTGCTTTCAGATCCCGGTTCTTGCGGGGGTGTATGCATCGACGTGAAGCCGAGTTGCGATGGTGGAGCTGAATGCACCATTGGGTGCTGCTCTGGCAAAGGTACCCAGTTCTGGCTGAGCGGAGCATTGTTTGTGTTCATGAACTGAGGTGGTTGTGGATGATGAAAATATGCCATCGGTGGAGCATTGATCACTGATCTAGACTCTGGCACCTGTTGCATGGAAACGTGGCTATCATGAGTCATGTCAAATGGAGTGCCCTGAATATTAATGCTTGCATTGGTGGGGACTTGGCCTGCAGAATTATGCCGCACCAAGTTGCCTTGCATTTGTTGACCATGGGAAATGCCAGATGGAGAAAACGGTTTCGATCCTATAAATGTGGTGGATTTGGAGTGTTGCATTGGAGGTTTCGCATGCATACCACTGGGGTAATTGTTCTTGCTGAAGGTTTGAAGCAAGTTGGAATTGTAGATGGGCGCAGAGTTGGGTCCCTGGGGAAAGTCGTTAGGTGAGAAATTGGTGTTGACGTCAAAATGCGGTTTGCCAGGAGATGCAACAAATGGAGATGACGCAAGGACAGGAGAGGACATCACCATAGTTTCGAGCTCATCTGCTTCGTCGGCTTTGCTATTCTCTTCCTGAAGTAGATGCAAGGAAACAGTGGCACTACCATGCTGGGATTTTGCGGGTGCAAAAGTAAACACCAAAAAGATAAAGGGGGCTTCCTCTTCATCTTTCTCGTGGATGGCTTGCAGAATAATGAGATTTTCGAGATCTTGGTAGTCCTGAGTTCCGTTCGATAGGTAGCCTAAGTAACCAGACCAGAACTTATTCATGAACGGCACCTCGACTTCAAGATCCTGGTTTTGGTTTAAGAATCCATTGACCATTTCCTTGGACCGGTGCAATACTTTCTCGCTTCCTTTGTAGATGGTTGTAGAAAGAACCAAGCTTCTACAAGAGTCGGAGCCCTCATTTGTGGGGATCTTCACAAGCAAAGATGACAGAAAGTTGCCGTTTGCCATGGTGAATTGTCGAGTATCAGTCATGGGAGAAACAGGCGAAGACGCTGCGTTGAACTCCGAATTGAAGTTCACCTGGCATTTCACATTGCAAATGCTTGTTTTCAGTTTGGCCAAACCACGAGATATTTTATCCAAGTTTTGAAGAAAAACAGCACTCTGATTAGGAAGTACCTTCTTGAGATCTGCAAAAGTATGTGTATGAGGTTCTGGGATGTTTTCAGCTTGGAAAATGGTGAAGATATGAGAACCCTGGTTAGCGTCCAGATATTTAAAAGACAAGTTCATCTCCTGAAGTCGAGCCGGTGCAAGAGTATCATTGGACACATGAGGCGAGAGTGCGACTGCAGAGGATTTCAGATCTTTTGACGGAGGAGCCTTGGGAAGCAATGAGTCAGGAAAAGAGTTGACCTGCGGCGTAGCGTGCTTCACCAACTTCAGCAATCTGGTGGATATTTGCTTAGCAGATCGTAGAATGCCGGTTTTGTTGAGCAACATCCGGGACAAGATCTTGTTCTGTGATGTGTATTTGAAGATGGCCGGGTCAGCAGCATGCAGAGCCTTGAACGCAGAGTACTTGGCATGACATCGAAGCAATTCCTCATCCAAACGCACTGTCCAAACTTTATTCTTGTTAGGAGATTTGAGGTGAGAGTCATCTGAAAATTTCCTGTCAGGTGATTTCAAGGTTTCAATGCAAGAGGCAAGCTTTTTGCAGGGGGAGTCCTCCAGGACGGAGAGCTTACGCTTCTTCTGGAGGGATTCGGAAGACGTATTACCTTCAGCATTCTCTGTGAAGAGCGGCCCAAACAAAAACTCGTTGGGCGAGAAATAGACGTCCTTGTCCGATTCCTCATTGATGGAAGTAAGATTCATGGAGAGGTTCTGCGAGTCATCTGCAAGAGACCAAATTTCCACCGAGTCCGAGGTCCTGGCCAGTTCAAAAGTAGTATCGTTTTCGATGCTCTCCTTAGTGGAAGCCAGGGTCGAGTGATCTGTGGAGGTCAGATCGGGGGTCGGCTTATAAGAATCCTTACTATTTTTGGCAAAGAAACGATGCGGCGATAGGGAACTTAGGATACTCAAACCTCGCGGAGACGTGAAACGAAAAGACGGCAGGTTGCCAAGGCCAAATGTGAAGGAGGGCGTCAAAGACACAGATTTGTCTGCTGATCGCTTTGGAGTTTCGGGAGGCATGGTGTGATGATACAGAAGATGTATGTCGTTAAACTGTTCCACAGCCCTATTGTTGTAGCTGTCTCAATACGCCACCGAGCTCGGCTCTTGTGAGATTTGGCTGATTGTTCAGCTCTGGTCAGCTGATGTGAGGGCAGATCTTGTAAGCCCCAGAACAATGTGAAGGTAGCAGTTGCCAAGAGCTGATGTTTTAATGGCGGTGGAGGGAGGACGGAAGGAAAAGAGTGTTGCGGAGCTTTGTTGTTTGATAAAGAAAGGAACCAGCTGGGTGGGGAATACTAAGCACGGGCAACTTTGGGTCCGATGGGGAAAATCGTGGTTGGAGTGCCTGGCAGGAGTGTGTGGAGGGGGGGACATACAAACGCGTATTCCATAGGAACAAAGCGCGATCATACAGATAACAGGATCATAGCAACCGATTTTGCCAGAGAGCAGGGCCGCGTGTGCAGGCCAAGACAACAAGAGGCTCAAGTCACATGCAAGGAAGATTTAGAGTATAGGAAGACGAAGCTTTTTTATAGTCTACTTTTAGGTTTGAAAGAACTAAATTTAGTATGTTCAAACCCGTGTGTTCCCAGGAGTGGAAGGGGGCAGAATTTATGGAGCTCACGGCTCCAAGTAAGCCAATGCATAGCGAAGATGCGAGTCAATTTCCCAGGTGCGTGAGGAGCTATTTTCCTGGCACTAGGCGCGTGGTTTTCAGCTCATGCCACGGCGAATGGCATGGTGCTGGACCCCCAGGTGCAGGTGATCAATTGAGCAAAAAGAAAATCGTGGCTTCCGGAAAAGCCAGCTGGTCCTTCTTGGCAACACAGTCTTCTTATTGTGGAAGGCGCTGCGTCCGTTGGCCATATGATGGGCCATACGTGCCTAACCGTTTATCTTTCATTGTAGCCGTCCGATGGTGAGCACTGTTTCTTTGCATTGTGCTATTCTCTCATCTGTTCATTTAGTAACACCTGTAGCTCCTCAATGAACGCGTGACAAAGCCCAATGTTGTTGAGCTCGGCGTTAGCAAACTCCGTCCGCAACTTCTCCAGACTGGCCCGCGCAGGCTTGGTCTTGGCCCGATTCATTACCTTGGTGAGCGACTCGTAGATCAAGTCACAGTAGACGCTCTGCGGCTTGACCACGGCGCTCTTAATGTGCACGGACTCATGGAACGTGGACGTGAACTTCCAGTTGATGGTGGTGGAGCTGTCCACGTTCGGCTCGCGGGGCCTCCGGGGCCGTCTCTTTTTCTGGCTGTTCTCTTTGCTTTTCTTGCGGGCTAAAAGCTGCTTCATGTTAACGTCGGCGGGGCATGAAGTGATGAACTGGTGATGCAATAAAGTCGATGCGTTGGGCCTTTGCTTCACCGACTTGAGCAAGCAGTACTTGACAAAGTCCTTCACCTCAGCACTGTAGTGACTGCCCACCAATTCGGGACTCTTGTTCTTGGGGATTTTAAACAACGCCTCCATGGGCTCTACCGTAGAGAGCGGAGGGTGGCCAACCACAAACTCAATTGCAGTGATTCCAGTAGACCAGATATCTGCCTTTGTATCGTAGCCTTTGGACGAGTGGGTGATCACCTCTGGGGCCATCCAGTAAGGCGTCCCCACCAAAGTGTTTCTTTTTGTCCGGGTCAAGGACATTTCCCCACTCACGCCGAAATCGGCTAATTTGACCATTCCTTCGTCCGTAAGCAAGATGTTGGCCAGCTTTATATCCCGGTGCACCTTTCTTTGGCCATGGAGGTACTCCAAGCCCTTCAAGATCTCCCGCAAAATGAACCCGGCCACATCCTCCTGGAGCTTACCAAAACACTTCAAGAGATCCGAACACGAGCCACCGCCACAGTACTCCAACACAATCCACATCTTGGTCTCTTTCAAGAAGGTCTCGTAGTACCGGGTCAAATACTGTGACCGTACACGAGTGAGGAAATGAATTTCCTTGATCAAGTCCCTAACGTCGCTAGCCTCATCCAAGTCAATGATCTTGAGGGCGTACATCTTTCCTGTCTTGAGATGTTTGCCCTTGTAAACCTCTCCAAAAGAGCCTTTGCCAAGAAGGCAGTCCACATAGTAATCGTCCAAAGGCATTGTCTGGATGTCTAGAGTGTTGTCTGGTCTATGTAGAGTGATGTCTGGAGTGTTGTCTACAAACTGTTTTTTTTTTTTTCTGTGAACCGGCTTGAAGCTTGGAAAGAAAGGGAACTGCTGAAATCCCTGTCTTTTCCACAAAGAAAGATAGTATAGGATTTCGCAGCTTTGCGGGATTGCAGCATTTGGGGCCAATGCGGCAGGCCTCATCTCCATGCGCGCTACTCCAACTGATCACACCAACTACTTATTTCTACTTACTAATTCTCACTGATTTCACTGACCGATGGATCTTATTGGAGAAATCGTGGAGCACGAGCCGGTTGCTCCGGTCGCCCCAGTGATTGATAAATCATCCGTGCAAAGCGGGTTTCCGCAGCTCAAGAAATTTGAGCTCAAAAAGAAGCATTCTAGGTTCAAGGCAAAACGGTCAGAGGATCAGCCCAAGCCCCAAAACTCTGTGGCACTAAATGTTCCCGCCAAAGCAGAGTCTCCGATGACGGAAGCGCAAAGAATTCACCAGGAGAATATGGATAAGATTGCCTCATATACTGAGGAAGAACTCTCCCAAGAGAGAGAGGAGTTACTCCGCGGGCTCGACCCCAAGCTCATCCAAAGCTTATTGAAGCGTACAGAGACCCGGGCAGCAGAGGATACTCATGCCCATCATGACCACTCGGAAGGGTACGATGGCTGGATTGGAGGTGGAAAAAATGGCTACTCCATGCCGCATCTAGATAACTCGGATGTAAACCGAGCTCTTGGAATCAAATCGGTACAATTCAGGGAAGAGCCGGATGTGCAGCAGATTCCAATGAGCCACTTGACAGATGAGAGTGAAAATGAAGAAGAGAATCCAGTGGATGACGAAGACCCAGATGATGAGATTGCTGACGAAGGGTACCAGATAATAACCGAGGAAGAAACAGAAGCACCAGAGATGCACTTCCCCAAACCAAAGGCCCCCAAAGACGACCCCGAGTTGGATATCAACGACCCCAATTTCTTGGATGCTCTTCATGAAAAGTACTACCCGGACTTGCCCAAGGAGACATCCAAGTTAGCATGGATGAAGGCTCCAATGCCCACGGCGAAGGTCAGCACGTATGAGGCCATCAGTGACATGCGTTTTGACTTCAAAGGCAATTTGGTGGACCTAGATCCGAAGTCTCAGGATATGCCTACGTACTTGGGTCTCCACCACCACTCCGACAATCCCCAACTTGCAGGCTATACATTGGGAGAGCTCGTGCATCTCTCAAGATCCGTGGTGCCTACGCAAAGATGTTTAGGTATCCAAATGTTGGGCCGTATCCTTCACAAGTTGGGCTTGCATAAATACAACATTCTTCCTGTGATTGACGGCGAGAACGACGAGTCCAATGAAGTGATCCGGGCTGAGTCCAAGGCCGCAATGGCCCAGTTCGAGGATATGATGTGGGACTTGATTGAGCAGCTCCGTGTGATCGACTCTTTAACAGACGCGAGTGACGAGGCTAGAACCAAGAATCTTTCTGTTAGAACATATGCCATTGAAGCATTATGGCTCTGGAAGCAGGGCGGAGGCCGGTCCGACACAAAGAAAAAGAGTGAAGAGGATGTTATTGCAGAGCAATTGCAGAACATGTGATTACGAAATTGTGATGAATTACAGATGTGATACCATGCAAAAAGCTGGATGGAGAGATCTAAGACAGAGTCTCGAACAGCCACTCCAGCTAATCAAAAAGGTTGGAGACCAAAGAACGACTGCTCATGCTCAAGTACTAACGAATGAGAACTAGGACCAGGACATGCTTTCAAAACGAGAGCAGCCCGAACCCAGAACCATTTCGTAAGTACTCTTATCGAGCAGAGAAAGTCAAAATTTGGACAAGATCACGAAGCCATGTCCCCATTCGGCTATCTTAAAACAAGACGGCTTCCGAGGGCATTTCTCGAGATGCCTGATTACACCGCATGGTAAAGACGCTTGATATTCGCATAGAGACACATTGAGCCGATATACCACCTAGAAGGAGGAGACATTAGTCCAGTCGGGCAACTTAAGTTATGCGGTGAAGGCCTACACGATGCATATGGAAAAGGCATGTATTGATGGTGAAGAAAAGAGGTGAAGATAATTTTTCCTCACCGCGCGCGCACTCATCACTTACTTCACATGCTGTGTATATTTCAAGGAAGGTAAATCTGGAAGTCTGATATTGGGTTATTGAATATCAAATATAGTGTGGTCTCAATGACTTGGTTTCTTGAAAAATCAATACCTCATTGGTCATAATTATCAAAAAGTCTATGTTAATTTCAGCATGTCATTTCACTTTGGGTTTTCAATTACATTAAGTCACACGTAAGTCACCCTTCACTTGGTCCTTCACCATAAAAAATTAGTCTGACCTGCAAGTTGTACGTGTAGAAAAATAATAATTCACTAAATATTTCCACAGTGCTTGGTCCAATTGAGCAGAGTGCACAGCAAAGTATACAGCTAAAGCACGATAGAAAGCCATGAGTACTTCAGCCCACCAATAACTAACTAGTCTTTAGTCACAATTATTCTTTTAGTTCTACTAGCGTTTTCTAGACTTTACCACTATTAGTAGTTATTAGTCTTTAATGATTGGTGCTACCCAATTAGTACATGTTTATTAACAAGGGTCTGTGCAGGTGCAAATCGGATGACATATCTGGGGTATCAGTTTCTCGGGTCTTCTATGGCTGCCGCACTCTGAGTAAGATTTAGTAAAACGACGCATTGCTCGGTGTACATGCACTCCCACATACGGACATCGCTGACACGCCTGCATGGAGCATTTCACTTGGTCAGAATTTACTAATGGGGCCAAAGGTCATGAAGGCTCAAACACAAGTATAAATACGGGCCAAGGTCCCAGAGACATTTCCATTTTTCATTTTTCTTAGCATTCAATTCTATTGAAAACATCTTTTAAAGCTTTTCCCAAAATTACTCAACAACTTACACAACCAACCAAAGAACCTATGTCTTCATCTTTAAGAACCATCAGAAAGGTCTTGCCCGGAATCGAGCAAGCTGAAGGAGTCGGCGCCACAGTCAGACGGTCCATTGGTAACAGGAGTTTACGGAACTTCTCGCCCTTCTTGCTTTTTGACCACTTCTCTTCCAATGGAGTCGGCGGTTTCCCAGAACACCCCCACCTTGGCCAAGAAACCATCACTCTCATGTTGAAAGGTGCCTTTGCTCATGAAGATTTCACCGGGTCCAGAGGTGTCTTGAGAGAGGGAGACTTGCAATTCATGACTGCCGGAAGAGGTACTGTGCACAGTGAGATGCCTGTGATCCATCCAGATGGATCTCCAAACATCGGCTTGCAATTGTGGGTCGACTTGCCCGAGAAATTGAAGGAGGTGGAGCCAAGATACAGAGACTTGAAGACCTGGGAGATCCCCGAGGCCGTAGAACAGGACGGAAAGTTGAAGGTCAAGATCATCTCCGGTCACAGTTACGGCATAGAATCAGTCAAGGAGTTGGCATACACCCCCGTGCACTACTACCACTTTACCATGAAGCCAGGAGCTCATTTCAGCCAGAAAGTCCCTAAGGACTACAACTTCTTCCTTTACGTGTTGAAGGGAAAGAACCTCCACTTACAGAAAGACACTGTGGTTAGCCAATACGAGAATACCTTCTTCAACCCCGATGGTGACCACATTGTGGGTGAATACCCAGCCAGCGAGGAAGGAGAGCTCGAATTCGTTTTGATCGGAGGCCAGATCTTGGACCAGAAGATTGTGCAGCATGGACCTTTCGTGGCTACCAACAGAGAGAGAATCCACCAAGCATTCATGGACTACCAGTCGGCCACCAATGGATTCGAGCGCTTGAGGACCTGGAACTCGTTGATCTCCTCGGGTGTGGACGACGAGATGATAAACAACCAGTTGAATGGATCTTTCGAAGCCAGAGAGAAGGAGAGAAACGAGTACATGGCCCGCATCAAGAAATCGTTTGATGCTGGTGAGCACGAGCTCCCATAGAAATTGAGCTACAAGCTCTAAAGTTTATAGAACTAACTGAATGATATTTATTTATTGAAGAAATAGACATGCTGCCATTGCAATCTGTAAGAATTGAATAAGTCTAAACAGCAGACACTGAGCCGTAGTTTGGAGCAGTCCCTTCCTGACTAATGGGAACATACGTCTCTTGGTATGGGTACAAGGAGATGATGTACAAGGCATGGATCACGCCAGGAAGGAAAAAGAGAAGCGTTATGCAAATATTCAAAGCCAAGTCCCAGGACCATCCTCTCTTGACTGCCACGGGAATGGGAGGGAAGATCACGGCCATAAGCACCAAAAACCAGTCTCGTGCGTGCATTTATAAGTGTAGTGTAATGGAGAAGTGAGGCCCCTTAACTGCTCGATTTTTATATGTGGTTATGCAGCGGGGGAGTGCACCCAGGCTTGGCTGAAGGCAAATCAAGATCCCATTGAGATATAGAGTTGAATAATATTTTATTTTTATTTTATCGTATTGATGTTTCTCAATGAATGATTCTATATGTCCACATTGATTTTATATTACAGATTTTGGATTCTGGTATTTTGTTTAATGTAGGCTGATTGCCATGAAATATGCGAATGCAATAGCAATTGTGGAGAGGGAACATTCTAAAGGCTTTAACAAAATAGTATTGGAAAATAGAAAATGAAAATACTTTAAGAATGTAAATCATGGATATAAAACAAAATCCCACTAACTGCCCCTCATGTGAAATAAGCCCTTAGCATATACCAAGGTCCAAGGGTATGTCCTATGTTCTCGTCATGTATCGTAGTGTATATCACATAGATTCTCACGTCCTCAGCATACTACACTCATTTTCCACCGCACTATCCAATAAGTACTTCACCTTGCACCACCTGATGAGATTAGGAGCCCTTTTCACCACCTTGTGGCTTCTGGCTTCATTGGCACGTGCTGTGTTGATTGAAGATGCTTTCAAGAAGGACTGGATCCATTACAATTACGGCACACTTTCGCTGCTCCAGCTTCTAGACGATTCCTCGCTCATAGGCCTCTCCAACAAGAACTACTTATACACAATAGACGTGGAGAACGGCCGCGTCAAATCCTTCATTGATTTGTCGATCCATGGAAATGACCAATTTGCTGTGTTTGAGACTGTTATTGTCACCTATTCGAAGACATCTCCACACATCTCGCTTTTCGAGAAGAATTCCGGCATCTTTATAGCTTCTACGGAATTGAAGAGCGTTCCAGCTTCCATGAAACAAGTTTCAGCTAAAGGTGTGACTGTATTGCAGTCGAATGGCGACCTAGTCTATTGGGAGGGTAATAAATTAGTTGAGTTGGGCTCATACAAGCAAAAAGACTTTACCATTTTTGGCTCCCAGGATAAAACTTTCCTTATCATTGGCTCCCAAAGCATCGAATTATTTCTTGATGATGATGATGTGAGTTATCAAGTGGTTACTTCCGATAAGTGGAATCACTACCTTATTGATAAAAAGCGTCCTGAAAGCTACGTACACAATGTGAATGATCAATACTCAGTCCAAAAAGTTGGCTCCTCGCTTGTCATTGCTAAGATCCTGAATAATGGGGCTGTTGAGTCTTACAGGAAAGACTTTCCATCTATCCTTAACATTGAAGTGAGTAATACTGCAGTGGCAGTGGTGACTGAGGGAAAGGTAGTGTTGATCAAGTTGAGCAAATTCTTGAAAACAGGCTCGAAAAACCTGATCGAAACGGAAATTTTTGATGTCCCAACCCCACTTTCTGCCAGATTATATGGATCTGCTCTTTCAACTTTGGCAGTTGAAGGAAATTATATGCGCATTGAGAAAGTTGACCTCAAGTCTAAATCCCAGGTTTCTTTTACCATTCCGTTGGTTACAACCACTCCTTCCGGAAAGTCTATTTTGGTGGATAAGCCAGAATCGCTCTCGAAACTTGACTTGGCCCACCACTTGGCCGAGGAAACCCAATCCGCCAGTGTTCTTTTGCATTGGATCTTGAGATACAAGAACCACCTTGTCACGCTCGGCAAATTCCTTTCATCTCTTCGCCACAATGATTTTTCTACTCTGCATGCTGAAGGGGATAAATATGGCTTTGGAAAGATCATGCTCTCGATTGATGACGCCAAACGGATTTTGGTTGCGACCGACTCCAATGATGGCCTGAAATTGTGGGACCAAAAGATCGAATTCAAAGGCAAACTTGTTGACCTTGTTGCTACAAAGGAAAATGTATACTTGATTTCGGAGCACTCTTTGCTCGTGCTCGACTTGAGAACAGGCCAAAAGACCCTGACCGAGTCCTTAAACACCAAGGTCGAGAAGGTGTTTCAAATCACACTGGACAATGCTCCAGTCCTTGATGAAAAGGCTTCAAAAATTATTGCTTTAAAAACAGGTGATTCGCTCAAGTTCATTCCCGAAGATGCTCACTTTTCCTTCCCCCAGTACTTTTTAGAACTGACGGCATCTGGTGTGACTTCGTACAAGCTAGTTGAAAATAAGCTCGTGAAAACATGGGGCTCGGAATTTCCAAATGAGAAGATCCTTCATGTCAGCAAAAACAAAGACTCGTTGAGCATTGCTGCAGGAATCTCCAGATCTGACAGATCCGTCGTGTATAAGTACTTGAATCCTAACGTGGTGTCAGTCATCAGTCAAGCAGGGGACCAATTGAACATCCGGATCATTGACGGAATTACTGGTGCTATAATCCACAAGCAGGACCATGAAAACGAGAATATCGATTTCTCCTCCGTGAAACTCGAGCAAAATGACAATTGGGTAGTGTACACTTATTTGTCGACTTTCCCTAAAATTGAACAAAGAGTCGTTGTTGTCGACCTTTTCCAAGAGGAGAAACCAAAGGCTGAGGAATCTCCCTTCATCTCCAAGAATGTGAGCATATCTTCTAAAGCTTTTATCTTTCCAGAGAAGATCGAGGCCATCACTTCAACAACAACCAAGTTCGGCATTACAATAAAGTCTTTGATTGCGTTGACCGAAACAGGAAGTTTGGTCGAAATCCCCAAATTCGTGGTCAATAGCAGGAGAATCGACGACCGTAAGATGACTCCAGCTGACTACATGGATGACTTCAAGCTTACGCCATACGAGCCACTTCTACTTAAAGACCTTCACATGGTCTTAAACCATAAGAACAAGATCCTCCTCAGTGAAGACGGACAAGAAATTTTGGTATTACCAACAGAATTAGAATCCACTGCAGTGGTGTGCGTGGTTAACGACTTAAATGAATTCTGCACAATAGTACAGCCCTCGTCCTCCTATGATTTGCTACTGACTGGTTTTGATAGAGTCAAGCTCATTATCACCATCGCTGTATTGTTCGGTGCATACATAGCCACGAAGCCTTTCGTGCACTCCAAGAAACTCAATGCCAAGTGGATAGTTTAAAGACCTATATAGAACCTTATATGCAAAAGGGAACCTCAATTCAAAATCGATTTCGAGCTCACAATGTAGTTGATTATCTTGTTATGCTCTTCATCCTCTCTGTCCAAGCCAAAAGTCTGCCAGTTGATGTCATTAACATCGGGGACGGTTTCTGTCTTGCTATCTTTGTAGATATCCCATACCATTTCATAATGCAAACTAGAGACCAAGTGACTGGTCATTTTGTCAACCAAGAAAAACGAGTCAAATTTCGATTTATTCAACAATGCTTTCAATTTGTTGCACTGATCGTACTTGTGGATGATAGTGAGTAATTTCTTGTTCAAATGACCCCATTCGGCATTGCCATCGTTTGTGATGATAGCATATGAACGAAGAAACAAACCTTTGACGTCCTCGTAGTGCTGGACAGAAGTCAAGAGCGGGCAATAGTAGATCTGCAATAACATCAAAGACACTAACTCCATGCTAAAGCGGTAGTGAATTGGAATCAGGAAGAAGTTCTTGCTCAGAGAGAACTTGTTCTCAAAGATGTCAAGGACATTTTTGCAACTGGACACAGCCTTGAAGATAACAGTTTTGTACTCATTGAGCTCAATATCCACGTTAGACAAATAGTAGATGTAAAGCTGGATCTTAGAGTATTCAAGCGACAAGTCTATCAAGGCATCGTTGACCAACGGAGATGAGGTATGGATGAAAGAGTCGAGGATTTGCTCAAACATGTTGAGGTTGATGAGTTTGCCGACATTGCTTGGGGTTTCAATCAAGTCGTTCATGTTTTCATTCATTTTCAGCTGCACCAACGACACTTTCAATATGGAATTGATGAAGTTGTCATCATGAGAAAAATCCTGCTGCTTGAAGATATCAAAATTGGCGGCTCTGTTAATAATGTAGTCTTGGTGGAAGCCATTATAGTTGGAGGTCGAGAGCCCAAGTAACACCAACCAGTAGTTGGAGTTGATATTGACGTACTTGTATATTCTCTCACGGAAAGTGTGGTCGATTTCCGGCTTCCCGTCCATCTGCATGACGGTCTTTTTGCTGAACTCTTCAATAAAATTCAACTTATGAAGCCCAAATTGTAGGGATAAGCTTTTCATGAGCGAGATATACTTGACCGAAGTGCTATCTTGAATCTGCAGAGACCGTTTCTCGGGCAACGGCCAAGTGGTCAAGATTAACAATGCAATGAGGCTGTAGAGAGAACGAGGGGTGTTAAACCAGCAGTTCACCACCACCAAGTTCTGCACGTGGCCAGCCAAGAGAGTGTACTCGTGAGCGGAGCCCTCTTGTATAAGTGCAGATACCATGATGGACCAGAACAAAAGATCGTTTTCCTGATGGATGGCATGCAAAG
Source organism: Metschnikowia sp. 13-106.1 (assembly GCA_002374735.1). Classification (NCBI taxonomy): domain Eukaryota; kingdom Fungi; phylum Ascomycota; class Pichiomycetes; order Serinales; family Metschnikowiaceae; genus Metschnikowia; species Metschnikowia sp. 13-106.1. The sequence goes on from NLAL01000010.1 coordinate 132,268, forward strand.
GCTTGACAAAGAACGAGTCGGGTAATATGGGTAGGTAGACGGCAAAATCCTTTTGAAATACTTTGAGGAGATGCGTGGCTCTGACCAAGGAGATGGAGACTGGGTCCGTGGTCAGGTTTGTATGGATGTTGAAAGAGTCTCGAAGACTAAGCGTTGGGATGGGGTCGATGTAGATGGGGTTGGTGTCAGGAGATGTTGGCACATCAAGAACACGTTCAAATTCGCTGGAAGGCACTCGGGTGTCGGGTTGGTTTCTCTGGCTTACCTTCAAGAGGTTCAGAATCAACTGGGACTTTCGGGAAATCACCATATCGACCTTATCATGCAAGTCTCTGACCTCCAGCATGACCTTCTCGGTCAAGTCGTACTCCCTATTGGAAGGCTTGGAGATGTCAAGCTGACACTTGATGTTCTTCTTGGAGCAGAAGGAGCAGGGAAACGGCGAAGTCAGGGGGGCATCACACTTGGTTTTGTTTTTCCGGCAATGAATGCACAGTTTCATGACCTTTTCGCCTTTGACAGTGGACTTGGGGACTATCATGTTGCGTCTTCGGTGCATAAGTATGGCCACCATTATATAAGTATGCGTAGTCAAAGAAGGGGTGGATCAGAAGTGGGATGGAAGTAAAGACGACGTATTGACGATAAGAAGTATTAATATATGTAAGAATAAAAAAAGAGTTCAAGTGTATGAAATAGGAAGAATGGGGAGGTGATTGGGAAGTGGGTGGAAGATATAGCTCGGAGGGTCTCACTTTTTTAGAAAAAATCACCCCAGTAGAATCCCTCTAAAAGTAAGCCTTCACTTTGGGTGCGAAATTGATTCCGCTTATCGGCTTAGACAGACGATGAATAATTGTGCGCGTCTCATTGGCGCTCGCCAAGACCCGACTCGGTGATGATGCGGACGAGTGGGTGCGGGCGCTGCGCACGAGCACGGACGAGGTGTGCGGATGGTCTCGGTGCGGCGTCTCTGGCTGCTGCTGGCCTGACGAAAAGTCGAGTGTTCTGCGCTGAGTGCTACGCATACTAGCAAGTAACACCCAACCGCCCGACCAACAGTAATTCTAGCAGAATACATATTACGGGCTCGGAGATATCGTGGTTAAATCAATAAAGAGGTTTCTAGAGAATGTCTTAAAAGAATTTTACAGCACGTTACAATGGACTTAAAATGGGATTTGTAATCGGAATCACGGATTTGCATCATGAACCCTTAACAATATGACGAGGTTTGGAATGTCACATTGAAATGCGAATTGTGTGCATAATAAGAGTGACTAGGTGAAATTAAGCGAACACGATTGAAGAATAGAAAAATAAAAAAAAAAATAGACGAGTAAAGATTTCTTGTCCAATGAATATTAGTGATTTGGCTAGTTAGTATTCTGGATTGTACTGTATCTGTACTGTATCTGGGCTGCACTTGTATTGTATTTGTATTTGTATTGTAGTTATTGGTGGTGGAGATGTCTCCACAATGAACCGAGCATCGCTCATCGCACTCTCGCTTCACGAGTAATAGTAACGCCGCTTACGTCACTATGGATATCCCCAAAACCATCCATTTATATAACCTAGCGCACTATAACCCATTAAATCCGATTCTGGCCAAACAGTCCATAGCTCTGGACTTTGTCGCTTATGAGAATGGCCTTACGTATCCCGGAGCAGACATCCATTGTGACTATTGTGGAGTCTATCTTATACCTGGGCTTACTTGTTCCAGCAGAATAGCATTCAAGAAACCCAAGACGAAGAAAATTATACTGAATCCATTACAGCTACAGAAACAAAAACGAAAGTCTCGAACGAGGGTCTTTCAGTTGACTTGTCTCGTCTGCCAGTACACCAAGAAGTCAGACGCTTTACTAAATGAACGTGCCAACAAGCAAGCTACAGTGCCTGTGGTTCAAGGCAAGGAGGAAATGAAAAAGAAAAAGAGAAACCGCTCAGAGCTTTCTATGCTTTTGGAGGCTAAGAGGAGCCAGGCCAAACAATCCGCGTCCAAGTCTTTAAGTCTACAGGAGTTTATGCAGTAATGACTTTGCTAGAGTGTTCTCACAGCAAGAGCGTGGAAAACGTTTTGCTTAACCTATCAGCAGCAACGCTGCTGCCTTCCTTGGTGTCTTTTTCACCGTCCCTCACACATTGTCTGATCCACCTCCTGCGCCGGAACACTTGACCATCGGTGGGGATTTCGCTCTCGACAAAATCATATACCCATTTTTCGTCGGTATCCACGATGACCAAGTCCATGACATAGTTGGAATTGACCCATCCGTTGGGGTCCAAGTCAATCTGCCACTCTTTTTCGGCATACTTCCAGTACTTCGGAGGCCTCACATCGGAAATGTATGTTACTTTTGGAATGTTGAACGCTATGCCTTCCAGATCTTCCTTTGGAGGAGAGTGTAATGACGAAGATTCATCGAGCTCTGCAAGTTCCGGCTCAGTATGCTCTTGGTCTTCAACGGCATCTCTCTGGTTTCCTTGATCTTGAACTAGCTCATTTAAGTGACGTTGTGGATGATTATGCGTGTAAAAATTGGAAGTGAATCCAACGGCTTCCCACTGTTTTTCAGAGTTCAAGAAATGCAATTCGAACACCTCCACTTCCTTGGTGATCTCGCGTGCACCTTTATCATCGGTCATGAGGTTCATGAGGATGTTTTCCACACGGTCGGTGGTATCAAGCCGAGCCAACCTGGCCTCTTCGGTATCAAAGAAATCCAACAATTTGGCTTTGAATTTGGGGTGCAAACCAACCACCACTGCCCATATTGACACAAGCGACATACACTTGAGCGGAAAGTGTTTCCAAAGAAAGGGCACAATGTATGGCAAAGTGACCATATTGAACACGATATTTAGCAGGAGGATCATGAACACAATGGAACTCAAATGAAAGTCCTCAAACAAAAAGTAGTGCTGTCCCCATAGTAGCAAGACATCGTAAAGCCGGATGTATGGCACCAAGTAGTTTTGGAGGTCTGTGAAGTTCATGATGAAGTCCCGCAGGAATTGGGACACGGGCTTGGGAGGCTCGTACTTGCGTAGCTGTGGGCCCGGGTGCAAGAACGGATTGTGACCAAAGTCTGTATAGCTCAATAATGATGGGTCCAGCGGATATAGCTTGGCATAGCTAGGGATCATAAAGCGGTTAATGAGCAAGAAGGAGGGAAGCACACTGACCAAATATGGGTTGAGTACTAGCAACGTAAGGATAAGCGTAACCCCCACGGTGAAGTATGGATTATACCAGCCGGCAAAAAATAGCATGAAGTCAATTACCTCAAAGATCGGCGACGCCTTCTGGGCCATCTGGGTGCTGTTGATAGACATAAGACTCACCGATAATGGTGGTCTGTCCTTATGGACAATCATTCGCAGGTCTAGGGTCAGCAGGCCCTCCACCTCTGTATTTATGATGACACTGAGAACCTTCTCCATAATGCGGTCGGTCAATTGGTTGGAGACCTTCTTCTGGTCATCTTCCAAGTACCAGAAATCGGAAATGGAGGCGGATTGCACGAAGTTCTCTGCCTGGTGTTCACGCAACTTGTCTGTATCGGGTAATTTGGAATCCTCCTGGGTCGGCTGGTCACCCAGGGACTCTTTTGGCGCCTCCTCTTCTAGGCCTTCGGAGCTCTCCACGGCTATGATATTCTCCAACATTTTGGATACGGATTCCATGGTGGCTAGGGTGGTTATAGGGTGCTAGATGGCGCAGCAGAGATGTGGCAATGGAGGGGAAACAAAACGGAAAACGGGGGCTTTTCTGATCCAGGCAATTTGAAGCTTTGAGCAGTTTTTGGGTATACAATTGTGTATAGTGGTGGAGAGTTGCTAAGCAAGTTCTGAACCGGAGTTAATTATATCTTATAAATCGCACCATGCACAAAGGTTATTGCTCCGGTTCGCAGTGCTTGCAACAATACTCATGTACCCTGATGACGTTTTAATTTAGACCCAAAAGTGTAGACAATAACAAGCCCTGTTCGAAAGGCTCAATAACGAATCAATTTAAGAATAGTCCATTTTCAAGACATATTCAAGATTCTTAGGATTTATCAGTATATATAAACCCTTGTATTCATGGCCATTTAAGTGGGCCTAGGATAAATATGCTCGTTCTTAGATCGCCATAATGGAGCTTCACTAGGCTCCGCCACACCAAATCTTACATTATTTTATACTTTAACAGGATCCTTTACATGTGTTTTTGATTTGTATTCTTACGAATTATGTAGTACGAATAGTGTATTCCAAACATATATCTATCAGGTAGCTACCATGCATCCTCCTACCTTGTATGGTTGTCTATCATCTGCTATGTCTCATTAATGCGTTCTATATGTTGGCTACCATGACGTGAGTTCCTGTTTGACATGGATTTTCTCCGGCACTTCGAACTCGTCGTTATCGGTAGCCACCTCGCTATCGCTCTCCACCTTGATGGCTTCCGAATAGCTGTTGCATGGAGAGGGAAGCACTTGCTCTCTCTTCATTCTCTTGTTGACATTTCTTTTTAGGGCGGGCTTGGACTTGGGAAGCGCCACCACTCTCTTTTTGCTAGGGGTGGTTGGCGGCGTGAACGCTTGGGTCTCGACCTTCAACTTAGTCTTCTTGCTTTCAGCTTTGACGGTTCCAGCCTTTGTTACTTCCAGTTTGACAGCTGCGCTCTCAGTCTTTAATGCTTCCAGCTTGACTGCTGGGGTCTCCTTCTTAACGTTCTTGGTCTTTTCGAGCTTCTTCGAGTCGAGCTGCTCTTGCGTAAGGAATAAATCAGGGATCTCGTTACGCAACACACGGATAAAGTTATCACAGTCTGAAAGGATCTCGTAGTCAACAAGACTGGAGAATTGCTTGGAGATAGGCGTTTTGTTGACGAAAATGACGGTACCTCCGCGTTCATGGACATTCTTGCATAGAGAACGAATGAGCTTCTTGACCCCGTCCACTTTCAATGAAGTGCCCATTATAAGCACCAAGTCACACTTCATGGCCATATCTATATTGAGTCCTCTAGACAAGATCTCCGATTGCGGATGGTTCTCACCATATAGAACAATGTCGGGCCGAAGGATCCCGATGTTGCCTGTGATTCTTTTGCCCGAGTACAAACGTTCTTGGTATTTAAGGTGGCAATTGGCACACTCCGGGTTTTCTCCTTCCTTGAGCATCATCTGCTTCTCCTGAGTCCAATCGTAGTTCTTTAGGCACTGAGTACACGAGAGTTTATGGAGGTTTCCATGCAATTGAACCACGTCCAAGTCATTCCAGTTCTGGCGGAACGACTTCATGGACGAAGCATCGGCCTCGAAGAATTTGGAGGAATCGATGCCACAGTTCAAGTTCAACGACTTCTCTAGACTGTCGATGTTCTGTGTGTAACAACGCAAAAGCTTGTTCTTCTCCTTGAGTGTTTTGATGAACTTATGAGTCTCCGTGGCTTTGGCCTGCAAAGAGTAGTTATAGAGACCTTCCATGAACGTGCAAAAGATGGAAAGCGTTTCGTTGGAACGGAAAAGCGAGATGTCGAAAAGATCCTGGCCCTTGATGAAACTGCTGGGATATTTGGCTTTCACGATGTTGTATAATCCATCATCGGACCTGAAGTCAGGGATTCCGGCATTGCACGAAATGCCTGCTCCTGTGACTAGTGATGTTTTCCTGGCCTTGTAGATGACCTTGCCCACCTCGTGGAGTTTGATAGCGTCGTCAGCGGAGAATTTGTGCGGATCCGTGAGATTGATCGTTTTCATTGGGAATTTTGGTGCGGAAACAAGTTATAGGTTAGAATTCTTGTGTACTGAGGTCTTGATAATCCTAATGCCAACTTTTCTATGGATTTTACGGATATTATGTTTTTGGTACGCCTGGATGTGGGGATGAAGGAAACTCGGTTTTTGTCCCTATTAAATTTTCAAGTTATTCTGTGTGTGCTTTTAGGCGGTCCAAACCTGCTTTTCTAGCTTCTAAGTGGTTCTGTGTGGTATATGGCGTGGGGTGTTTGTGTGGTAGATCTTTGTGTGATCCTTTGATTTAAAAGTGCTCTTGCTATGGATGACGCGATAATGATGGGAGAAAGGAGCGGAGGGTCTGTATGAGCTGGGGGTGAGGGTTTCTCGGCGGTGTAAAAAGGCACTTGAGGGGGGGGGGGAAGGCACGTTTTGAAGATGGACGAAGAAGAAGAAGGAGTGGTTGTGCTCGGGAAAAAAAAGCGGGCCCTGGAAGTGAGAGGCCCCGGAAATCGTGTCTGGGAGGTCGACTTTGATGAAGGATTCTTTTTTTTTTTAACTCTCACCGTTTTCTGCTTGGATTGAGTCGTTCTATTTACAAATTGGCCGCATTTAGATAAATTAAAGGTGCTCGTTCGGAATTACGTGCGCCTGGCTCTTTGTATGTCGAACGCCTGTCTCGCACAGGAAGACGCTACTTCAGTTCGCGAATACTATGCCAAGCTTGGAGAGGTGCCTGTAGCTGGGCTTGTTTCATATGTGCTGTGGATTTGTTTCAGTTGGTTGTTCTTGTTAAGGTTAAGGTTTATGTCCAGATTCTGCATATAGCGTCGTCCTCATACCTTCTTCATACCCTCTTTTGTCTTGTTTTGTCCTCTTGACACGTCAATGCTTCCTGCCTGGAACTCCAAAGGGGGTGGGACAGGCGCGCTTGGGAACCCATCCTACATGGCACCCTACATAACTGCTACTTTAATCTCCGTAGACTTCCTCATAAGACCCTAGAGAATTACACAGAGTTTATAAAATTGCCTTATATCGTCATTCGTCATTTATTACCCTGCCACATTTACTTACTCTAGTGCTCCACGCCCCCTAGGATTGCGTAGAGTTGACTGCCAATTCCATGATCAACCTCGTGGCCAAGTGTAAGAATGGATATGCAGAAAACGAGCCCATTTCGTCCACATCTTGCTTTGCAGTGCGCCCTCCGGACGAGCTCTCCCAGCCGTCAAACTTGAAGTCAACAAGGTAGTTGTTGGGCTCCAACTGGAACAACTGGATGCGCATCTTCATCAAGTCCGGAGGAACACACTCGCCGTCCTTGGCACTTTCGTCAACCATACAAGGGCCATACTTCCACCTGACGCGAATGGTCCATAACTCTTCCTCGGTAGGCTTGGACCACTCGGCTCCTAGGTTTTTCAATGCGCGGTAGATCTCTCCCATCACATCCAATGGATAAGATCTAGATCTAATACCAAAGTGCCATTTTGTCTTCAGCTTCTTGGAGGATACCGGGTTGATCTTGGCTTGATCTGCATCCGCATTTTGCATCATGAAAGCACGATGTATCGAGGGAAGCGACGATGGTAATATGGCGATTGTAGAGTTGGGCAACGTAGACAAATCCGGCACGGTCGCCAATGTTTGGTATGTCAACGATTGTTGGACACCTGGAGCCTTGTGCGACGACAGGAACTTGTTGTCAGCATTGTTACTCCAAGAAGGGGGCGGACTTTGAGACAAAAAGGTTTCCATCTTTTCAGTCTTATTCTTCTTGAGGTCTTTCACGAGAGAATGATTCTCCTTCATCAATAAGTAGGCATCAATGATCTCATTGGAGTGTTGCAGCGGCGAGGGCTGCTTGTTACTAGCATGAATCACATTCAAAATCTCGTCTCTGTCGTAACCCATGGTCATGGTCAAGGCACTAATGACATCCTCGTCTATTTCGATCTTGTTGTGCACGGTCTTGGACATATCTGGAGGACACAAGTAGTCTTCCATACCCTCCTTAAACCACTCGTCTTCCATGATTTCATGGATGGTGATTCTATTCAAAGGATTGACCACAAGCATACGTGTCAACAAGTTCTTTGCACCGGCCGATAAATAGTTTGGAAGCGTGTAGACACCGTTGCTGATCTTCTTAAATAAAGAAGGGATGAAGTCATCATCAAAGGGTAATCTTCCACACAACATCACGTACAAGATGACACCAGAAGACCACACATCGACCTCGGGGCCTGCGTATAACTTACCACTAATCACCTCTGGAGCTGCATAGTTGGGCGAGCCACAACTCGTCTTCAAGAAGTTTCCGTCGGTCATGATGTTGGACAAACCAAAATCAGCAATCTTGACGTTTAAGTGGTCGTCCAACAAGAGATTCTCGGGCTTCAAGTCTCGGTGGACGATCTTGTGCCGGTGACAATATTCCACGGCAGCAATAATCTGCTGGAAGAAGCGTCTGGCCTCATCCTCGGGCATCCTGCCCCTTTGCACAATGTAATCAAACAACTCCTTACCTGCATACTCGATGACCATGATGATTTCGTCCTTGGACTTGATCACGTCATATAGCTTGATAATGTGGGGGTGTCTTAACAAGCGCAAGTAGGAGATCTCCCGTTCAATCCGACCCTGCATGTCGGACTTGGCCAACGTTTTTCTATTGATGATTTTCAACGCCACGCGTTGGCCCGTGGTCAAATGCTGGGCCAACTTGACTTTTCCGAACGATCCCTCACCTAGCGTCCTCAACACTTGGTACTTGCCGATACGGGCGCCCTTGACCTCCTGGCCTTCATGGGGCGCCGCCTGGTTCTGCAGACTGTTTTCTTGTTGGTATTCCGACATAGTCGACGTCGAAAGTGGTATAAGCGTGGAGATTAAAGTGGCGGAGCGGATGGGAGTTTCTGGAGCAGTTGGAGGATGTTGACTTTTAGAGTGCGCACGCCGAACCCTGGGCGCTCGTTACGCAGGAATGCGACGCTGTGAGCATGAATTTCCTCCCGATACTTGACAAGAGACGCTGCGTCTACTGCGATTACTGAGATTACGAGACGAGCTGGGATAAGCTCTTATATACGCTCTAGTTTTAGTTTTTTTTTTTTGTGGTTTTTGGATGTGTTCATCTTTATGTTTGTGTTTGTATTCGTGTTTGTGTTTGCGTCTATTCCTGTGTCTATGTTGTTTTGTGTACTTTGGATAATGCAGATTGTTACTGACTATATCTTGGGGATTATAGATTAGTGTTGGTGTGGCCACTTGCTGTCAAGCGTGTGTTGTACGGCTATACAGTACAGTTCAGTACAAATGATAGAATAGCGGCTCGGCTATCTGAAGAAATTGGTTCGCGCACACCCACTACGAATTTCCCACCATGCCAAGTAGACAGAATAATAAGTATGACGAGCGGATGGAAATAATAAATATGGCGAGTTGATATTTTTTATATGCTACTTGAGAAAGGGGTAATGCGGAAATTCTTGCTTGTGGCCTTTTATTTTCTGTAGTGTACCTGTATTGTCCTCCGTTCCTTCGGTATCTCACTATAACACAGTATACCAACATCTTGCTTTAGTGGCAGATCTGGATCTAAGTCTACCTATATCTATTATATATATCTCTATTGATCCATTATCTGTATTTTTCTCTCTCTATTTCTCTATCTCTATCGATCTCTAATCTGTATCTCACTATTTATCCGTCTTTTTAGCGATATCTCTATTCCCTGAACCTAATTAGCTATATGATCTTCTTCTTTACCAGCGTATTCATCCATTTTAATTTCCATGTTTCTACATTTTGATGTAGTTGATGTGATTAGCCTTGTTTATCTTTTTATTTCCCTGTCACATCAATATGAGCAATCACGAAACCTCAAGCCCTATTGTAATTCGTCTTTCGTTTGGGCTTTTCAACCCTTTTATTGACCTTTGACGAACTTGTTTTGGGTCGGAGCAGTTCAAGAATTTGGTTGGCCTCTTTGAGAGCTTTCTCATCTAATCCATGCATAATAGAAAGAACCCTTGGATCGGAATCTGGAGCAACGTCCGGGTTAACCTTTGATTCATCATTTTCTGTTGATTTGGCTTTGGAATCTTCCTCCGGACTTAGAGCTTTAATCCTCTCCTCTAGTAGATTCCTGGGGATTCCATTTTTGGATTTCTGGGCATCGAGCAACATTTGCCACAAGGCCACGCAGAACCTTGTACTTTCCTCTTTGCCTATAATTTCGTCCATATATACACGGATCACGGTAACATTCGGTTTGCCCCCTTCAGCACCCATCAAGAGCTCGAACACAAACTCCACCGCTATATCATCATCGGGCACCTGCTCCTGCATTTTATCGAGGATCCATCGCTTCAAGAAGATCTTGTTAATCTTTTTCAAGTCGATTTCTTGTCGGAAGCACTTGGTGCTTATCTTACCTGTTTTTCTTTTGTTTCCTGTTTCAGAAGCCATTTCCTTGTGATATGCTCTGCCAGGGAATGCGCATCGATATTTATAGTCGGCGTGGACACGCCCCCAGAGTGCGGGTCAGTGGTTGCAAATTTGTGTCAGCTGGAAGTGATCACATATAAAAAGCCATCTTTTCCCCACAGTCTTCTTCGGTCGCTCCTACCTTTTCCCCATACTAATTCTCACGTGAACTCAAGTTTTCTGCATACTTTCCTATAATCTAAACTCAAGTTATCTTTATCATGTCCTCTGACGAAATCTACGATTTCCCCTTGATGGAGACTGGTCTTATTGGCTTCCGGGCCCCTCACAACCCCAAGTACGATAGGCTCCTCAGTGATCGGACATTGCGGTATATTCTGGTGTGGGAGGAAGAATTGAGGAAGCTGAACATTCGGGTGCATTGTGACAAGAACATTTGGTCAGCAAACTTTCGTTCTGAACATGAGCACCTCTACCCATTCGTTGTACCAAGCGTTCCCAAACCTTCAATGGTGTCCGACTGGTCGGAAAACTCTTTGGACTCTGACTCTTCGGTAGAATCGTGGGACCGGAGAAAGTTCCTGACCGTTTCCACCCGTACAACTGACTCTTGGAACAAGCCGAAGGTTCAGTCCTTCACGTCTTTCACAAGTGTCTCTTTAAATGATGGCTACACCAGCGACGAAGAAGAAGAGGAAGACGAAGTCTACCAATTATCTGCACCCAAGCAAAGTGCATTTCGCTTGCATGTTTCCGCCAAGGCCAAATTCTTTGTGATCAAATCCTACAATGCCCTGGACGTGCTTACTTCGATCAGGCAAAAGATCTGGGCCTCGACAGACTTGGGCAATAAGCGCTTGGATAAGGCCTACAAAGACTCGGATGGCGAGGTGTTTTTGTTCTTCTCAGTGAATGGTTCGGCTAAATTCTGTGGTGTTGCAAGAATGCAGGGCGTTGTCGATTTCTCCACCAGCAGCAATGCCTGGGCAGAGGCATCTCGCTGGAAAGGCATCTTCTCGGTGAGTTGGGTCACCTACCGGGAAATAAGCAACAAGGCGTTCCGCCACTTGAGAGTGTCTACCAACGAGAACAAGCCAGTTTCAAACTCGCGGGACACTCAGGAATTGCCTGCAGCCATTGGCAAGTCCATGTTGGCCATATTCTCAGTGGTCGTGGTTTAAGCCATGCACACTGTGCGAAATGCGGAGCTGCGCAAAGTCAGTCGATTATTTTTCCGCCTCACCTCACCACGCAGCTCCTTTACACTTCTTTAGACTAATTTAATAAACCATATTTGAAACCCCATGTCGTCAATGAGGCAGGCTTCACGGCTCTTATCCACATCCTCGAAGGCTCTTTCCAAAACCACCAAAGCAGGAAAAAATGCCAGCAGCATAGACCCGTCCCAGGTGGAGTACGGCGCCATGTCTAAAGCCCAAAAAGCATTTCTTGATCGGGTCATCAGGGTCGATCAGGCGGGTGAACTAGGGGCTAACTACATCTACATGGGCCAATACGCAGTGCTCTCTCGTCAATCGCCCGAATTGAAGGCTCTTTTGAAGCATATGTGGGAGCAAGAAATACACCATCATGACAACTTCAACCGGCTTCAGGTTGAGCGTAGAGTAAGGCCCTCTATTTTTACGCCTTTCTGGAAAGCAGGCGCCGTGGCCATGGGTGCAGGAACTGCACTTATAAGCAAAGAGGCAGCTATGGCATGTACAGTGGCCGTTGAAACGGTGATTGGGGGCCACTACAATCACCAACTAAGGATACTCATGAACCAGTTTGGCACCGATGTGTTCAATAAAGAAACAGGCAAATTAATCCCTAAGGAAGAACTCTCTGAGGCCATAAGAACCTCGCCTGAGTTGACCCAACTTAAGGAGATGATAAGCCAGTTCAGAGATGACGAACTAGAGCACTTGGATACGGCGGTAGAGAACGATGCCGAAAAAGCAGTACCTTATATGCTACTTACGGAGTCCATCAAGTTGGTGTGCAGGGGAGCCATTTGGGCAGCCGAACGAGTGTAAGAGTTCAAGTCTTGATTGCGGAAGAAACCATAAGACCACATCATAGGAACAATCTGTCAAACCATAAGAAAAAACCATACGACCAAACCTTTGACAAATTCTCCTATAAGCCCTAGACCCATTCATCTTGGTCTTGGTCTAGAAAGATAGCCAGTACGGAATCGGCGGGCCTGCATATATGCGCGCTCGGTAAAAACACACACTAATCATAACACACCGTAGACTTCAACTCAACTCGACCTCCAGTGGTCCACGTGCTCAGGAAACTCACGATCCCATAATAATATTTTATACAGGAGCTGCCTAAGCTAATGTCACGTGTCAGCTTCTCCAGGGCGAACGGCACTGGCCCGTCCTTTGTGGGGAATAGAATGCATTCCACCAAAGATGAGTTCCCACTACTCGACTTCAAGGAGCTTTCTCTTTGTCTCCAGGAGTGTGACTTTGTGGCAGACGAGGAGCTCGTTTCACGCCCCACGGGGCCTTATATTCGTGCATTATTTGAACAGATTCTAGATACTTTCATGGGTTTTTCGGCGGAATATTGTATTTCAACCACCCGAAATCTCTTGAGCAAAAGCGGCTCGATCAATATCTTGCGGGGCGATACGAATGAAGAAAATAGCGACTCAGAGAGCTATGATACAACCGATTCCATTAATACCTTGGTGTTATTCAGGGCCGTGAATGTAATGTTGGAGAACTGTGGAGTGCATGATTTTACTCTCATGGATCTAGTTCGGCCTGAGGCTCTGAGGACACGAAGGATTCTCAGCGGAGTCATCAACTTTGCTCGTTTTAGGGAAGAGCATTTGAAGGAATGTGAGCAGTTGGCCAGGGTATCGGAGGAGAGCGTGCAGCAAATACGCCAGATCGAGGAGCAAAACATAGAAATCAGCAAGAACATCGAGGTGCTTAAGGAGAGACTAGCGGAGGAGAATGAGGCGTCGAGAGAAGGCGAAAACGGTCATTCGGGCCGAAAGAAGTCCACGTTGGCCCAATTGACCAACTACAATTCCAAATTAGAGCAGGAACTAAAAAAGCTCCAGAAATCCCAGGAGGCGTTGAAGCTAGAACACAGCAAGTACAAGGACTCCAAGACGCGGCTCCTTGAGAAGCTAGAAGACAACCACTTCCTCATTGGCGAGTCGTCCAAAGAGGTGGAGAAACTAAAGAACTACTCTTCCGCAGATCCCACGCTAATAAAACGCGTCATCGAAGAATTGAAGTTGAACCTTGATAATCACCAGCAGTACCTCCAGCAGAGCGAGGCCGCATATCGCAACAAGTCCAACACTGTGGATGCCATCCAACAGGTGGAGGACGAGTTGCGCAACCTCATCAAGATTGCCCAGGAGATCACCAACGACTTGCGCAAGCTAGATAATTCCAGAGACAATATCGTGAAGCAAGGAGACGAGCTCGGGAAAAATAAGCAGATTTCGGAGGAGCTCAGCATCCATATGCTGCGAGTGCGGAGACAGCTCCAGAAGTCCGAGGAGAAGATCTCCAAATTACGCCAGCAATCGCTAGATAAGGAGCAGAATGCTAAGGAAAAGCTCAAAAGCCTTGAGCTCGAGTACGAGCGGCTTTCCAAAGATCGCGAGCAAAAGCAGGAGAAGCTCGACCAGACCAGAGCAGAAAACGCCGAGATCGAGGCCAGCATCAACTCTTTACGGCAGGAGTTCGACACGGAATTCAAGAACGCTGAGGCGGCCGTGGCCAAACTCAACGACCACATCCGCGAGTATCTCTACGACATTGGTAATAGACTTTGAGGCGTCAGTGGAGCCAACACTTGCATAATCGAACCATGCCGCACCCCTATGTATATTATATGTATCTATAAACTGTACCATTATGATCAAGAATGCAGTATGCTAGAAAATGACACTATGTGGCCACTAAAGGTTTTTGGAGCTGAGACAAGCTAAGCACCGGATGCTGAGACAAGCTAAGCACCGGATGCTGAGACAAGCTAAACTATGGATGCTGAGACAGGGATTCAGAGGCTATAGATGCGGGGGAGTCAGTAGCCTTTTCGTCCACTTGATTCTCTTCCGCCTTTTTATTATGGCCAATCTGGTCTCCCTTGGGAATTCTTTGGTTGGTGGTGCACAGGGCAGCTAGAAGCATCAACACGGCAGCTGCCAAGTTCAAGTAGAACACATCATGCAAGGCCTTCATGAACGCATCGAGAGCTATTTCCCTTTCGGCAGTTGGTAATCTCCAGATGGCCTCAGGTGACTGCAACAACGACTTGGCAGGAATGGAATTAAGTACCGAAGAGCTTGGGGCGCTCCGAATGGCTTGCTTCAAGTACTGCGAGCCTCTGCTGGAAAGCATAAGCTGCGAGGCCGTGACACCAAGGACTCCACCAATGGTTCGGATGAAGTTGATGAAAACAGTCACCAAGATCATGGAGCCTGGAACATGGCCTGGAGCCTTTACTTGGCCTGACAAAAGCGAGCTCTGGAACTGTAAGCCAATGGAAACACCCACAGGAATTAAGAGCCCGATTCGGGCAGAGCTGCTGGTATTTCTGCCCAATATTAGTAAAAGACCCACTCCAACAGGACCCAAGACTCCCGAGATCATCATCGTGACCTTGATGAAGTACGTGTATCTGATAAAGATACCATTAGCAGCAGAAGCCAACGACACACTGATGACAAGAGGAAGCATATCGATACCGGACTTCCAGGCCGACTCGTTATATATCACCTGGAAGTAGATGGCCAAGTAGTTGACGATGCCCATGAAAAAGAAGAAGTTGAACGAAGCACTCAAGGTGGAGGCCACGATCTGAGGCACCACCACGATCTCCTTAATTATGAGTGGGTTCTTCGACACAAAGAAGTTGTAGTAGACGAAAAGCGCTATCAAGAGGCCTCCGATGGTGAATAGGCAGATGATGGCTGCAGAGTGCCATGGGTATTCGTTTCCTCCAAACGTCATGGCCAAAAGCACCAACACCAAACCTCCAGTGACCAAGCACGTGCCCAAGTAGTCGATTTTGGCAAGCTTGGCCCGAATATCGCCCTGCGGCCGCGGAGGATGGAAAAAGAGCACCAAGAGTCCCAAGGCGACCGCGCCAATTGGGAGGTTGATGTAGAAGCACCATCTCCACGTCACATGTGTAGCAAAGGCTCCCCCAACAAACGGCCCGCACACAGAGGCCACCGAAAACGTGATACCTATGAGCGACATGGCCAATGCTCGCTTATCGATAGGCACCGACTCCGACAAAATCACCATCACCATGGCCTGCACCGCACCACCACCCAAACCCTGGATCACTCGCCCTCCAATCAACATATCAATACTATTTGAGAGCGCACACACTAGAGACCCGATTTCAAAAATCACAATGCCCACGGCCAAAGTATATTTACGGCCAAACGCAATGGAGATTTTTCCATACGAAGGAGCCAAGCACGCCATCGGAAGCATAAATGCCGACGTGAGCCACCCCACTTTGGAAAACGAATTGAATTCGTCACTGATGACTGTCAAAAGCGTGGATACAATGGTCTGGTCCAACGCAACCACAAATAACGAGATCACTACACTCACCAAAACAGAAACAAGCTGCATTCCATGAACATATTGTTGGGTGGCGGTGGTGCCATCCCCAGCATCACTTTGGATGAATTTGTGGGCAGCAACTGGCTCTAGGTTGTCAGAAGAGCGTGGCGCCTCGGAGGCAGTTTCGGCAGTCATTGTATTTAAGAATTACTCTACAATGCTGTCAAACTAACTAAAGTTCCTGTACATAAAAAGAATCCCAGTTTTAGAGTTTGGAAGGAAGGTCTAATAGTCTGAGATGGTGTGGCACGGCTCTTCTCTTGCGGAGAAGCATTTGGTGCAGGAATGTGGCTGCGATTCTCTGAGTCACCTGGTGGGACCCTTGCATGGCTAGCCCTTCATGTACGCCGAGCTAGTGGCGTTCTGCATGTTTCAGAGTTGTTTTGAATTGCAAAGTCAACTGATAATTCAATGTCCTGCTTGGAAAGAAGATAATTTGCGCTGCGCAATATACAACAATCCAACAATGCCTGTGATCACGCTGTTTGTTGCATACAGGACCATGGTCAGGTGCTTCGACCAGTGGCTTTAGGAACACTGTCTTCCTGCTACTGCACGGGGCCCAAGTGGTGGACTCGGTGGGGCGTTGACTAAATGGGGATATAAATCAGATTAAAGTTCATTATAATTTTGGGCGCGATTATTGGATTAGGGCCTGTTGATTCTAAGCCTCTTGATTACGGCTTATTGCATTATGCGTCTGGGCCATCACCCCGGCCCACGGTTCAATATCTCGAGGAAGTCCAACTCTCCTTCTTCCTCCGCTATATTCTGGTCGGTGGAGCCAGAGTTCAGGTTAGCTTGCTTGACAAATACGCCTGGTTGCAAATGCTTGTGATTGTTGTGCATGTACGTGCCATCCTCCGGAATCGGATCGTGGTACTCGTACACTGACGGGCGGCGAGACTTGCTCGATTTGTTCGACACCGAAGCCAAACTGCTTCTTCTTTTTCCCTCCGACGACGAGGCCATCGACGCTTTTCTCTCGTTTTGGAAAGAAAAGGAGTAATTGTCAAGCGTTTGGCGGAATTCATTGCAATTGAAACTTCCGTCCAACAAGTTGGAGAAATCATGTTTTGCCTGCAAAGCATTGATTTCTATGGAATCGGAACGTACCATATCGCCTCTTTGAGCGATGTTGGTATCGGAGTCTTTCAAGTCCCGGAGTTTTTTATTGATGATGCCTTCTTGGAACTTGCCGATATTGGCCTCATCTGGAAGGTGCATGAATGGGAAATTGAGCTTTGAGAGGATTCGTCTCCATCTGGAATACATTCCCAAATCCACCCTGAGCCCACCAATAGAGCTTCTGGTGACTCTGGCTGAAGTGTTAATGGACTCACTATCAGCATAGGCCAAATTCAAGAGTAGGTTCTGCTCAACCTTGCTAGAATTCTCCCTCTCGAACGTTCTCATGATGGTATACTTCCATGGTTCTTCACGGTAAAAGAAGACCACGGAGTCCACGAATCCAATAAATGGCTGGGCAAAGGCAGAAACGCAGTTGAGCCACACGATGGGCCCGTGAGCCAGTTCATAGCTGAACTGCGTGCAGTGCAAGATAAAGGGGAATAACCAGATGGAAATATATGCCACGGGATACACGAAAATGGATTTCATTTGTTTTTCAATGGTTTTTTGTCTGTAGCGGAAATTTTCAAGGTTGGCAGCTTGGAACTGCGCATTGTCCAAAACATTTTCGTCATCGGTGGGCATGTGACCAGGAGATTCAGTTTTGCTAAAGTCCCGGTTGGCATCACTGGACGAAGAACTCAGAGAGATGGAAGAGCGGTTCTCACCATCGGGAAGAATGCACTTGGGCAAAACATAGTCCCGCACATCCCGAAAAAAGTAGACGATGGAGTTGAAAAACGAAAGCTCCCGGGACAGCGAGCTAGGGTATAAGCCGGGGCGGGTTTGACGCTGCATGGTGACGAAAACACCACCAAGGGCCCGAAACTCTTTGAGCACATGGTAGTAAATCAGACTGTAGACGCCAAAAATAACAATCACAATACAGTAACGAGGCACCCAGCTGAGCACGATTCTCATCCAGATGGGGTCCTGCGGCAAATAACACCAGCACACAAACGAGCTATAGCCTTTGATGATATATGGGAAGCTGGCAAGAGCCATGGGGATCACAAACGCTAGGCCGTAGAAGTAGTATCGATAGTTATAGAGGCCACCCTCTACCCGGCTGGAACCCGGGAACTTGACGTTAAGCTCAGGCTTGAAAATCAATAGAAACGTATGCACGGCAAACGCCAAAATGGCAAAGTCAGCACCTTCGATAGATGTGGCGGTGAAAAAACCAATCACCTGGCAGAAAGTGTTACTGCCGTAATTAGACTCTTGAGCAGCCACACGGGCCGGGAAGATCATAAGCACCAATGCCTTCAAGAGGTCGTAGAACAAAAGTAGAGCTATGAGCTGGTGGCGAAACACCAAGCGTTTGGGGTCGATGGCGAAGTACATGTACAAGGCAGCGAGACACGCCACGATCAGGCACCCCGACGAGGTGATGGCCAAGTACAACTGGGTATCGATGGCCTTTTGCGTGAACAAGTCGATCTGGTTATCCACTAGTCGCTTAGCGGGAGAGCTGGCGGCGGCCTGCGCCCATTCCAGCCAAGTCATCGGTGTTCGGCCTCGGGCAAGTTAGACGTGGGATAAGGCCCGGGACAAGGGAACTCAGAGAAGGAAAAGAGGCTTCTTTTGGGCGGCGAGGAGTTAGAAGGAGATACCAGGAAAAGATGCAGGAATCAGTATGTTTTTGGAGGTTGGGAAAGCCACATAAATAAAAGTTGGGGTATGAAGGAATGAAAGTTTAAGGAAGAATGCGCTCGGAATAGGCTATATCATTTGGAGGGTGAGGGCAGGATTTTTCCGTTCTGGCTACACAAGTCGCGCGGAACAGAGCAGGCAAGACCAGGCCGCGCTTGGGCCAAAAAAAAACCCAAGCCCCGCGAAAGACAAAGGGCGGCCCCACTTGACAAAAACAACCCGACTGCTTATTAAAACACTAGGTTGCTTAATAGCGATCCCCGGGGGTCTCCTTTTATATCCGGCAAATGAGAAGTTTACAAACACAAAAGCAAGCTGCATGCGAGGCGTGGGGTTACAAGAGGCGGAAAGGGATAGTTTCTTTTTTTACTTTAGTGGGTATGGGTATCTTTGGTGCTGCTTGACTAAGGGAAAAAGCGTCATGGGGCATGCCGAGGCCTTGGTGCTAAGTGACATGGTGGCCCGCCGAGTGGAAGCTATGCGTACATTTTCGATAGTGCGGATTCACTGGCTCCCGGAAAAATGCACGCGCCCCCGTCGTGCGGCATGAACGTTTCTGCAACTGCACGGAAGCTGGAGACTGTGCAGGCGCCATGGTTGAAGCGGACTGTACACGAGTTCAGGACGGACTGTATAAATATTGACAGGCTGTACACTAATTAATGACGAGGGGACAGGCTGATTAGGGTAAGAAAAATACTGGTGTATTGATCAAGAAAAATGTTGGGGAGTGGTTTGAAATATGGCATGGCATGAAATGGCATGATTCTAAATTTTTCGTCTTTTCTCAATATTTCGGGAATTCTCAGCCCACACTTTCCACCAAGAAGTAGATATCGCAATAATGGAATTGGCCATCTCAAAAATACACTGGTCGTCTCAAACACTAGTATATTAAATAGTACACAAAATTCTGCCCCCAGTTTAACCGAAATCTCAATATAAATAATCTGGCCTTGGCCATGACGTAAATCATAAACTACTTCCAAAGCACACAGTGGAGATGCGTTGCCAAAAGGTCACCTTCTCGTTCCCTTGTCCATCCAACTTGTTGCGCTCTGCCAACTGTGCATAGTACATCTCCTCGTGCTCTTCCACCTCCTTCAAGCCGGTCACCAAGTCGACTTCAGCCGCCTTTTTCCATTTGGTCCGGAAAAACACCTTGTAGCCAATGAACAACGCAATGTCAATGAAGATCATAAGATAGGAAAACAAAAACGACTGATAATCCCACGGTTTGTCCGAAGGCAAGAAGATCTCGTATGTGCCCACGAAAATCATGATGAACGTCAAGCTACCTCCGATTATCGCAAGCCAAGGCTGGAACCAGCCCTTGAATGGCAACGTGTCTCTATCAATTCCCTGCGCCTTGAGGGCTCGGAAGAAAAAGACATACACAAAGCATAACACGGTGAAGTTGATCAACTGGCAGGACGTGATCAAGTTGATGATCCAATTCAACACCTTTGCTGAGTCCTCGTTCAACTGCAAGAACGAAATGAGAGCCCAGAGCAACGATATAAGCACACAGTAGATGGGAATTCCCGTTTTTGTAGTAGCCGTAAGAAACTTGGGTGCATAGCCATCCAAAGCAAAGCCATATAACGTTCTTGAAGAACAGTAAGTATAAGAGTTTCCTGCCGAAAAGGCCGCGGTGACCAACAAAATGTTGACAATATCTGGCAAGACCTTGATCCCCATGTTCTGCATGGCAATCACATACGGCGACCCTCCAGCACCTGGCACTGACACGCCCATAGTTGCCAAGAGACGAGGGTCGTTGTATGGAACAAGAATGCCCACACAGAGGGCTCCACCCACGAAGAACAACGTCAATCTAATAAACACCTGTTTATAGGCTGAAGGTAAGGTCTTGCGAGGATTGATGGTTTCACTGGCAACCAAGGAGATGTATTCAGGCCCAGCAAAGGTGAACGTGGCCCGAATAAGACACGCCAAGAACCCCTGAAACCGGCCAAGGGCGCCCGTGTGGTAGGCCACGTACATAGACCCAGGGTCTCTCCAGTAGCGGAAACCAAAGGCGTCATGTTGAGGGTTTCCGCCCACCATGGTCACGAAAGTAAATACAATCAAGCCCAGGGCCAATACCACCTTTCCCAAACTCAACCAGAACTCGATTTCTCCGTAGACTGCAACACCAAATAC
The DNA here is from genome assembly GCA_002374735.1 of Metschnikowia sp. 13-106.1. Taxonomy (NCBI): domain Eukaryota; kingdom Fungi; phylum Ascomycota; class Pichiomycetes; order Serinales; family Metschnikowiaceae; genus Metschnikowia; species Metschnikowia sp. 13-106.1. Next base: position 153,044 of record NLAL01000010.1, read on the forward strand.
ATTGATGAGAAAGTACAAGACCACCTGCACAGCCAAGGGAATCGCGGCCGAGTAGTCATCTCTCCAAAAGTGAATTATGGAGTTAACAGTGACCACCTCAAAGGGTATCTGCGCACAGCACAAGAACCAGAAGTTCCAGGCCGTGGCCACTTCCAAAGCACTATCACAGCACCGGCCCGCCATGCGCACAAAAGGCGAGGTGATGGGTAAGTAGGTGACCATCTCCGCGGTGGACACGGTAATGAACAAAATGGGAATGGACCACACTATAAAGCCCAAAAGAAGATTAAGGGGCCCATTGACGAGCCCCTTGCCGATTGCAACGAACAACGCCGAGCCAATGGTGGCTCCGATTCCAAGCAACTGCACGTGACGCCCCTTCAAGCTTCGGTGGAGCTGGTTGGAGCTGCCCCTGGTACTGGCGGACTCGATGGAAGTGAAGGAATGGACCAGCTTCTCGCCATCTTCCAGAGTCTCATGGACTAACTTGGGGCTGGGCCGCGGCATCCGCGGTATGAAGTTATCTTCAACAAATTCAACAAAAGTCATTGCATGTGCTTCATACGGGTATACTTAGAAGAGGAAGGCACCAAGAGCTAGAGAATTTTCAGGCCGCTGGCGTGCTAGATATAGTGCCGCGGAAGAGATTTTGCATAAATGCGATGTGGGGCGTCTTATATATAGCTGCAGTAGTCGTACCTCGCTTGGTCCTCGCGCCTGTGCATATGCGGAGGTGATGAGTAAGTGGAGCCGAAATGGTCCAGCACGTGAACAGACATAGATTGGGCAGTGAAAGGCTCGGGGTAGAGTTAGGGGGTGGTAAGTCTGCTGGGGGCTTTTTTAGTTTGAAGTTTGACGTGTTTCGAGACGTACAGCTGTGTATTAGGTAGCAGTAGTGGCTGACAGTAGTACTAGAAGAGAGAGAAGACAGAAACAATAGAAAAGATTGAAAAGATAGAAAAAGGAGAAAAGCAGAAAAAGGAGAAAAGCAGAAAAAGGAGAAAACCAGAAATACAGAAAAGCAAAAAAGCAGAAAACCAGAAATACAGAAAAGCAAAAAACCAGAAAACCAGAAATACAGAAAAGCAAAAAACCAGAAAACCAGAAATACAGAAAACTAGAAATACAGAAACAGGAATAGAGCAGCATTTATAGAACCAGACATACAGGTATGGAGTCACGTGGTGGGTATATAGTGATGTATAGCGCACTAGTAAAGCGAGCACGCATGAGTGAGCGGTCCTGTTCCTAGAGCGCACTAATTCCCGCGCTATTCCAGCACTATTCCAGCACTAATTCCATGGACCGCACTATTAACTCCTATATAGCACCACGTCAACACTCCGGAATATTGTGGCCCACAAATATTGACCTAGTGTTTTGATTAAAATTAGACTAGTATATTATTGCTGATTTGGTCTCAATACACTGGAACAATTCAGTGGTTTTATAGTATTCACTTGGTACTGTCCACTTTACTGTCGGAGTTAGCAATGGATGGTGGAAGATGCCAGTCTATAGGACTTCCGATGTTACCATCAAACTACAAACTTGTATGTACTTGAAACTATTATAAAACTATTATAAAACTATTATAAAACAATGATAAAACAATGATAAAACAATAATAAAACAATTATGAAACACATGAAACAAGCTCTGAAAATGAACCTCCTGTATCATTTCCAGTATATTGTAGTATAATTGTTTGGTCCACATTTCAAGAGCGCAGTCATTGCACTGGAATTATAGTGCTTTGGACTGCACAGAGTGCGTTCTCCATGGCAGAAAGTACACTGAAACACACCTGAAACACTTTGAAATTTACTTGAAACATCATTATCCACTTTAGAAAAAACACTATACTTACCGGAAACAGAAGGTCACCCATGATCTGGTCTGTGTGCATTACTCACTCTGATATACTGAACACTAGTGATGAACGCACTGAAATTCCGTATTTAAACATTTTAAATATAGCTTATGATTTTGGTGTGATCACTCCTGAGCATTCGTAAGAAATTACGTCATACTTTTGTTTCAAAAGCCAGCTTACCTTTTCAAGGTATGGCTCTGTTCTGTAGACTAGGCACTATTCATATTTGCCTGAACCAATTAAAAAAAAAAAAATAGGACCCAATATTAGTAGATATACGCAGCTGACTACATGGCACTTTCAAATTTATAGATTGTTTGCTTTGTTCGATATCCTGGTATGACTAGGTGTGCTATTAACTGAGGCTCGCTGACATACGTGCTCATAACCGTAGACTGTACAACCTTAAAATGTACAACTATAGACTATACCTTCACTGTACAGCCTCAAACTACATATACTGATTTTTGAATTTGAGAATTATCATGTACTCAGAAAACATTTTGGTCGTACTATACACTTGAATAACTTGGCACTCACAACACTTGCTGCAGTATTCCTCAACATAGTTCAGGCATCAACTTCCTCAGCCTCCAGGTCATTGCTGCAACGGAGCATATAGAACCTGCGTCACGTATTTCCGTTTATACCGGACCACCGAGGCCACAGCCAAGGTGTTATGCTTGATACTGGTGGTAGCCAAGTGGTTCAACACCACGTGGTTGGGGATGGGCAACGCTCCGGAGTTGTTGTCTTTGTCCATGGAGTTGAAGTTATTCAAAATGACGTTATCTAGCTGGGGAGGCAACTGTGGCGGATGAAGCCAGCCCTGCTGTTGTGTGTTTTTGGACTTGGCCTGCTCATCAATAGCTAGGTAGTATTGCTCCATCACCTTGGGCTCCACGAAAATGGGAGGGATGTCACTGATGTAGTTCAACTTGCGGGCATTTGCTTGTTCATCCTCCTCATCTTCGTTGTCATCGTCGTAGTATCTCAGGTACCCGTCGCCCATGTCGTCGTCGTCGTTGATGAACTTGAAAATAGAGTCTGATCTAGGCCGGTTGGCCAAACGGCCGCGTGCACGGTCTTTCTTTTTCTGCTGGCGTTCCCGCTCGTGCTGCTCCTCGGCCTCTATCTTGGACTGCTGCTGCCTCAAGTGCTGCTGCACGTTTTCAGGCGTCACTTCTATGTAGTTGACAAAATTGCCCATTTGGTCTGTTGCAGTGGGCAAGTGGTCGGAGAATCTCAACTCGTTGTCAATGACAAAACGAAACCGATGCGTCCCCACAGGCAAACCTAAAGTCACCACGTGTGTGTTGTCGGGTTGTTTCTGTAACCCTATCATCTTTCTCCATCCGGTGAAAGATCCTGTCACGTACACTTTCTCTCCACCTTGCACCCATTTCACTTCCACGGGAATATGCACTGCAGGGTCAGGCATTTGTTCTTGTTGTTGTTGTTGTTGTTGTGGGTCTTGTTGTTGCTGGAGCGGCTGTTGCTGGGGCGGCTGTTGCTGTTGCTGTTGCTGTTGCTGGTGGTGTTGCTCCTGGTGGTGTTGCTCCTGGTGTTGTTCATGTCCTTCAGTAGAGTCTGGGTTGGGCGACTCGGTCAGTTCTAGATGCATTTTCTCCGCATCGTCCGTCAAAATCAACGTGGACTTTCTGCGTTGCGGAGGTGCCGCCTCCTGGTCGGTGGCGCTTATACTGTCAAGAGCGTTGGAAACGTCCAACATGGATATATCTTTCTGCTCGGACATTAGAGGCTATCAGGATGATGTACGAGGGATAATAAGGGATTAATGGTTACGCAGCAAAAGCTTTGTAGTAGAAAAGGCTGGAGATGTAGCCAATAAGAAGCTTGGAAGTGGTCACAGTGGGTTATTGTGAGAAACGTTAATGTAGACACTGGAAGTGGGCGAAAGCAGACTTGAACGATGGAATGAGGGCAGGACTGGGGAAGAAGGACTGGATGGGACTGCAGAGAGTGTTTTGACAGGCGTCCGGGTAGAGAGTGGAAGAAGGGGGAAAAACGGGAGGGCGTGTGGAGGAAACCTGTTGTTTGGGGTGGGTGAGGCCTATGTGGTGGAGGTTGGACCCGGGCGGAAAATTGGGCTTTTTTTCGCTCACAGGTGTTATCATGAGGCGAGCGCGGGCCGCACGTGACCCGGGGCCCTTTGCTTTGGTGCTGTGGCTACGTTAGCCCCTTTCTCCGGAATTGTTTGAAATTTTTGGGTGCTGGTGCCTAACGGGCAGGAGAATGTCTTTGTTCTTTTGGGTGGTGGTGGAGTTCCTGAGGGTGGTGCAGGCCTGAGGTCTCGGGGAAGCGCATGTGCATGCACTTGGGAGCTCCGATCTTACGAGGTGTGCGTCAGGACTCCAGGCGAGACAGACAAAAAGAAATCCACAGGGACGATGGACGGTTGAGGGGTGGAATATCTGGGGGACGTAGCGGAGACGAAATAGTGTAGGAAAAAAAAGGGAGGCACGGGAGGTGGTGGTCATAGAGGTAGAAATAGATGGTGTCAGGCCAAATGTAGAGATAGAAAATAGACGGTCTTTAGGGGTAGAGAGAAGAATTTTGGCAGTGTTTGTTGCATCCAGTAACAGGACAGAGAGTGCGTATAGCGAGAGGAAGAGCAAAAGAGATAATGGGAGACGGAATTAGATAATAAGGCCGGTAAAGGAGACAATACGGCAGGCCCACAATCCACCGGGCATATGGGTGAATGTGGTGTTTAATTGAGTCAAGTGCATCCAGGTCGGTATATAACACGGCAAGTCGCAGTACCTGAAACACCGATGAAACGGCAAGTGGCATAAGCAGCATCCGTCCAAATGCACCATGAGTGAAAGTGGAGGGCCATATACAGAGGAACTCTCAATGCACGTATTTCACAATGCATGCACTAAGGCCCCACTTGGTATGCGCGGGCGCCGCACTCTTCGCGGTCCTTCAGCAACACCATTGCGCAGGCTCAAATAGGCAATACCTTCGAACTCATGAGTCGGCCTCTGCATGGGTTTTTGGCGTTAATCTGCAATAAAACCATCTTTATCGTGCAGATCCTCGAGATGGCGTCTGCAAGATCCCGCTGGGCATCGTAAATCCTGGTGTACTTAAGCTGTACCGGCCGCCGCCGTTTACTGCAAAACGTTTATTCCCATCTCTCGTCATGATCTCTGAAATCGACCCGCTGCAAATCGTCTTGCAGTACATGGTAGGCAACCAGACGGCCATGGTGCCGTTCTCCAAGTTGGATGACTTTCTCCACGTGACCATCCGCTCCAGTATGGTGCAGGGTCTTGCCATTGGCTGCTGTATTCTTCTCATATTCCTCTCGTGGTTCATCATCATCAATAAGAAAACGCCCATCTTCTTTTTCCACCAGTGCTGCTTGTTGCTTTTGGCCGTGCGCTCTTCGTTGTACCTCGCCTTTTTATTGGGCCCTCTCAGTTCCGTGTCGTACTCTTATACTGGCTTTTTCTATGGGTATTGGCGTGCCTTTAGGGTCACGCAGGCCGTGAACGCCATGTACGTGATTCTCATCACCGCCATTGAAATTGTGTTTGTTTTCCAGACATATGTGATTTTCCGCCTGGCCGCAAACCGCATTTGGAGTATAATAATTACCACTCTTTCCGCCCTGCTTGGTATAGTGGTGGTGGTGGTTTATATCGTCACCATTTCGCACACCATGCAGCGCTCACGGGCTGAGTTTGAAGGTGTATACGAGCCCACGGCGTCCTGGGAGAACAATGTGCCTTTCATCTTGTTTGCTGTGTCTTTGAATTTGAATAGTGTGGTGTTGATCCTGAAACTCGCCATGGCCATTCGGGCCAGACGGGTGTTGGGCTTGAAACAGTTTGACGCATTACACATTCTTCTCATTATGTCAGTACAAACATGCTTGGCACCTTCGATCATGGTGATTTATAATTTCGCCAAATCCAAGGTTTCGTCTGTTTATTTCAACATTAGTTTGATTTTGGTGGTGTGCAGTTTACCATTCAGTTCGTTGTGGGCATCGTCGGCCAATAACTCGTCCAACCCCAACTCTTGCCAGAACACGGTGCTTTCTTCGTCACTGGATACATCGAGCCAGACCATCACCTTCAGTGAGCCTGGGTCGGCCAAAATGCAGAAATTCGATAGTCCCATTTCGGGCTTCGACAGAGCTACTCTTGCTCACTCGGTAGGTGGAGATACCGACTCCATCGAGAGGATTATAGACGAGTTGAAAGAGACTCCTTAGACGATTTGGGCCGATATTTTTAGATCTTAATTTACTTCTTACTCATGCCACGTAGCATTTTGTTTAGCATTATACTTAGCATTACGTTTTGGCATCGCATGTATATTGTCATGTAGTGTGCTGACGTTGAGAATCACCATGTGACCGGGCTCGTAACCTATAGCGACCAGGGCCTTGAGCTCCGAGTGTCCACCAAAAGTTGAGTTATCAGATCAATAGTAAATAGAGTTGAGCTTACTACGTATTCAAATATTAACCCGCATATCTCTACAGAAAAAATGTACAGGTTTGGCCATTGCCCGTGGTACGGTGGGCTTCCGCTGTAGCGGTGCGAGCCGAGTCGTGCACACTATCAAGACATGCACCATCTTGGTCTAGTATCTTCAACTACCACATCCTCCTCCACACCCCCTGGGTCCATACACGCCCGGTCTTCGCCACCCTCCAAGCTATAAAAGCAGCCGGTTCCCCCCAGAGCAGCCAGCAGTGCACATTCCAGCATCCACCATGGCGGAGTTCGATAGCCCGTTCCAAATGGACGAGGACATCAAGTCCCCCAACACAGGCACCAGCTCCACGGAGCTGCCGAGTGGCGGTCTTATCAACCTGCAAGACAATAAAGAACAACACAAACAAGCGCTTAATGGCAACTCCCGCTCGCATGCGCCAGACCCTCTGAATATACGATCTCGTTTGGCATACCTTAAATTCGAGGACAATCCAGGCACCACCACCGAAGAGGACGAGATGGTGTATGAGGAGGATCTTGACGATAAATTCAATAAGGCAGAGGCAGAGCGATGGACGGCTCAGCTGGCCGCCGAAAGAGAGAATGAGCCGTTGTCTCCGCCTGAAAACTTTGCCCCAGTGGTCAACCAGATCTACCGGTCGTCGTTCCCACAGTCGGCCAACTTCCCGTTTTTGAAGAAACTCAAACTCAAATCCGTGCTTTGTCTTATCCCAGAAGACTACCCGGAGTCACACCGGGACTTCTTTTACCAGGAAGGCATCAAGCTTTTCCAGCTCGGCATGTCTGGAAATAAGGAACCGTTCGTGATCATTAGTAGCGAGCTCATAACCGAAGCCATGAAGATCGTGCTTGATCCGGCCAACCATCCTATATTGATCCATTGCAACCGGGGAAAGCACCGTACCGGATGTCTAGTCGGGGTGTTAAGACGTCTACAGGGCTGGTCGCTCACCATCATATTCGACGAGTACCGGAAATTCGCTGCGCCAAAGGAACGACCCATGGACCAGCAATTCATCGAGTTGTATAATTGCGATAAGATCCTTGAGTATGCATATGAGAATCTGTTTTTGCCTTTACCATGGGACTGACCATGATTATGTGCCATAGTCATGTACTTTTAGACCCTTTAAACAGATGCAAATGTGGAAGAGGTGGAGACAGATGGAATTAGATGAAAATGGAGATAAAGATGGAATTAGATGGAGACGAATAAAGATGACATAAAGAACCAGATGCAGATTACATAACGGTGTCTACTGGTTCATGATGGGTAAAGTGGGTATTATTGCAGGTGTATTGGTATTAAATCTATTTGGAAGGCCAGAAGAACTGCTTACCATAAATACCGGCATTTCCCAAGGCCAAAAGAGATAATGCAACTGGACTCACGCGGCCGTGGAGAAAGCTTCGGAAAGAAGGCCGGCCATTGACTATGGTGTATAACGCAGACCATGCAAACGTGAAGCCCGAGCCATTGACCACATCGCCGTCATAAATGATCCAACTGCCTAGAGCGTTGGCGACGCCGAAAAGCAAGCACGTTTTTCTGGAGGGCTTTGCAAGTGCAGTTGACTTGGAGAATGCATATGAGCCCCCGGAAGAACCAGCCTTAACCGGTATAGCTTGAGGCGACGAGAGACCTACGTAGAATAGAGACGCAGCCATGGCAAGCGGGGGAAGCGGGGATTGGGCCGCGGAGTTGACGTACGTGCAAGCTTGTTTTTTGAAATCGTCCATTGGTATTGGTAAAAGCAGCTAAAGAGCTGGTTATAACTCTGGGGAAATAGTTGCTGCCCTTAGACCCGTACACCAGGGCATATTTGCGCGCACCACCGACTGAAAAAAAGTGCTGCTTTCAATTGCCTCACACTAGAGAAGCATACAGTGAAGTTTCTCACCTTCTTCTAGAACACATATTACATTAGAACAGAAGCTGTTCACTACATCAAAATCAACCATAGGTGTATTGTACACTAATTTACATAATTCCCGAAAAAAAACCTAAGATCTCTCGCCTCTCAATCTTCTGGCCAATTGGATGTCCTTCTTTTGGATGGTGACTCTCTTGGCGTGGATGGCACACAAGTTGGTGTCCTCGAACAAAGACACCAAGTAGGCCTCAACGGATTCCTGCAAAGCACCAATGGCGGACGACTGGAATCTCAAGTCGGTCTTGAAGTCCTGGGCGATTTCTCTGACCAATCTTTGGAAAGGCAACTTTCTGATCAAAAGCTCGGTGGACTTTTGGAATCTTCTGATTTCTCTCAAGGCAACGGTACCTGGCTTATATCTGTGAGGCTTCTTGACACCACCGGTAGATGGGGCAGACTTTCTGGCAGCCTTGGAGGCCAACTGCTTTCTTGGTGCCTTACCTCCGGTAGACTTTCTTGCTGTTTGTTTGGTTCTAGCCATTGTGTGTGTATTGATAGAATCTGATTAAAAAAAAGTTTACATGGGGGAGGGTGCGCCTCTTATATATGGAATTTGCAGTTGCAGCAGGTGTTGTTTTGGAAAGCGCGCTGGCGTGGGCCCAGGTGAAGCTTACCGTGACAGAAAGTGCGACTTCTTGGGGTTTCGGCTACGTGTGCGGGTGTTTGGCTGCGTATATGGAGGAAGAATGGAGAGGTCGCGTGCGGATTCACGGTCAAAAACGAGCTTCTCTGGCTACGGGAAGTCACGGCCTGCACGGGGCGCGGTCTCTGGGCCGCGAAAATAACGGCTCATTGGCGTGCTACGATCTGCGCCATATTCCTGTAAATTTAGGACCTATGATTCGCGCGCTTTCTGCCTGTCTCCACGCACATTCCCACTTTGCTCGCGCTTTTCGGCCACTTTGCTCGCGCCTTGGGACGCTTCTCTCGCGACTTGTTTGTATTATGCTCTCTCGGCACGTCAACAGTGCCCACAACGCCTGAGGCGGTGCCTGCACTCGCGCTCCAGCGTGCAGTGGGTGCAACCAGGCACCCGCATCCCTCAAAGTATATAAAGAATGCCAGGCCCCCCCACCATATCTCCTCTTTTATTATTATCAAACAATTAATTAAATATGTCCGGAAGAGGAAAAGGTGGAAAAGGTCTTGGAAAAGGTGGTGCTAAGCGTCACAGAAAAATCTTAAGAGACAACATTCAAGGTATCACCAAGCCAGCTATCAGAAGATTGGCCAGAAGAGGTGGTGTCAAGCGTATCTCTGCTTTGATCTACGAGGAGGTCAGAGGTGTGTTGAAGTCGTTCTTGGAGAACGTCATCAGAGACGCCGTCACCTACACTGAGCACGCCAAGAGAAAGACCGTGACTTCTCTTGATGTCGTCTACGCTTTGAAGAGACAAGGTAGAACCTTGTACGGTTTCGGTGGTTAAACGACTCGCTTTCCCGTGTGTATTACTAGTTTCTTTCTCCAGTGTATATTAGAATTTATTATCGATTCGAAAACGTGTAGACATCATAGTCATTTGCAGAACAACCTATTATTAGCTATGTGTTTTGTCGATCATTTGGTAAGTTTAGTGGTAGGTCTATGGTAAGTTTAGTGGTAGGTCTAGTGATGGCATAATAGACCACCTACATGGCTAGTATATATTATTTATTAATACGTATTGATCTAACTACTATCCATTAATCTCGTGCTATTGTCACTCGCCAATCTTCTTCCCCTTGGCCAACTTGCTCTCTATTTTCTTGGTCACGCCCGCCTCGATCTTGTTGATGTCGATGGGCTGTAACGGGCTGAAATTATCCGCCAACACCTGGACGTACCGCCGAATGCAAACGGAGTTGGCGTCCTCTAAGTCCTTGAGTTTTGGCGGACACACACACCGGCACCCCACGCCGTTTTTGATTGGCTCATCCGGTTGAGTTTTCTCAAAGATGGCCTTGTACCACGCACTGGGAGGGTCATCCTTGAAGCCATTGGACTTGTAGGGGAGCTGCTTGCCTGGGGCGTTGTTAGGACAATGTCCCAACGTCGAATGCTTGTAGCCCACATCTCTAAAGTAATGCAATTTCTCTCTCGGAAGCATCATCGCCACGGCTAACGAATGCACGGGTGCATCTCCCCATCTTTCTTTATAGAACCCACCCGACGCTTCTAAATGCTTGAAGTAATCCTGGTATGTTTTGGATAAAAAGAGGTCTGTGCGAGCGATTTCAAAGTTGGACCAGAAGTGACACAAATTGTACTCTTCATTATCCACTTTGTCTTCATGGAGCGGTGGTTTCTCCAGCGCCAACTCAAAGATATCCCGAACATTCTTGAAGTCCTTGATGCGTTCAAGGTCTTCATTGGTCTTGTTCTTCACCTGTAGGAGCTTTTTCAAATTGATATTTTTCTCTGCCTGTTTAATCAAATCAGGAAAGCTGGACCACGACCTATACATGTCGGCATTCAGGCCGGTCACATGACGGTACTTCTTGGCCACAAAGTCCCATGCCGATTGCACCTGGATTTTGTTCTTTGCAATGAAGGCCTTGGTCTCTAAAAACAACGATGGAGCAGTATAGTACAACTCCTCTATGGTCACGGTGAAGCCGTACAGCTTGTCGTGCTTTTCCATTTCAATGAACGGATCGTACGTCAAGTCACAGTAGAACTCCACGTTGGGTTCCACTCGCCAGTACCATTCCCGCTTCCGAACCAATGGATGGTCGTAGAAATGGCCCGAGTAGAACCTGCACATTTTATGGTACGACTCCATATTCCCGTACATGATAGTACGGTCGCCCTGGCTCTCGATGTACTCAGCCAACTCTAAACGATCGACGTCTTCAGGAAAATCCCAGTGTTCTTTGGGCACCAAACCAAACTCCACCTCTGCATTGGTGTGCTTCTTCACTGTTTCCTTGAAAGTATCGTCGAACTCTACGTCATTAAGAAACACCCATGGATAATTGAACCACTGGTTGAAGTGTCTTTCCATGGACTTCATGGAGCTGACCACATCGTCAAGCTCCGAGTTTCGAGACAACATCACGAACGAGGCATTGGCCCGGGGAGCAGAGATGTCTGGCTCACGGCACCCGATCTCAAAAGGGAAATCACGTTTGGAGCTAAGGATCTTGCGGCCCAACTTACGGTCACGAGGGTCCTGGAAGTTGACGTGGTCCGTAAGGTTGGCAATCTCCCTTCTAGTCTTGATACTTTTAATAGCAAACACCAAAAAAAGCACTACCGGTAAAATTATCACCACCAAGAGTAGCAACCTTCGTAGTATCTTCAGCACAGTCCATGTGGACATGTCCTTAAGTTTCTGCCCTAGGCGGGAATTCTTGAGCCGCTGCACCAACGGAGGCTGATTAGCAACCATGTCCTTGTGTTGGCGGCCATCGGAGGCATCGGACTCACTGGTGGACATGGAGCTGCCCCAGCGATGCTCGGACAAGTTGTCGAGCCAAATATCACTTTCCCGAGACATGAGAGAGAATCAGGGCTCAAGGCGACAAATTCTTGTGTAGATGTTGTGTTTTGTTGTTTGGGTTGCTGTTGCTGTTGCTTCTGTAGCCAATACTAAGCGAAGCGAAGGCCGAAAACAGAAAACAGGCAAGATTACGAGCGAAGGTTCCTGCAGCGAGCAAGGCTGTGTGGGGACAGAGATAGCAGCAAAAGACAGACGACGTAGCAAAAAGCAACAGAAACAGCGAAAGTCGCCAGCCACAAGTGTAAGTTGGCGGAAAATGGCTGGGGTTGGAAAGACCACAAATATGCTTAACGCCCGAGAAAGAGGAAAAAACCTGGTTAGCTATTGATCTTATCGCGCGCGGTGCAGAGGCTAAAAAAGCCACCGTTCCTCGAACTTTGATCCGGCACACACGGCGAACAATAATGACCCAGACAACCGACTCGTGACTTGTCAATAGAAAAAAAATGGCATTTTAGAGGGCTACCGAGAAATTTGCAAGAGACGAATGTGGGAGCGAAATTAGGCGAATTAGGGGTGCATTTTTTTTTTTTTTTTGGGAGGGGGGAGGATTTCTGTATTAAATTTTGTAGAAAGTAGAGGGCTTTCCCCAGCTAGTGGTGTGTAGTGGTGTGGTGTTTGGGCATGAATTGGACGTGTGTTTGGGTGTGTATTTGAGTGTGTGTTTGGGCCGGTGTGTGGTGTGGGGTTGTAGGCAGGTGTTGAGTGAGATGTGGCCCAAATGTGTAGTCTACTGTGTAGTCAGATGCGGAGTCCAATGGCCATATGCGTAGCGACATGTGGAGTGTTCACTGCACTCTTCTGAGGTGCTAGCAAGCGTGCATCCACCAAAGACTGTTGTCAAAATCTAAGTTTGCAACAAAGTCTAATTTGCCAGCACAAATTAACGAGAGAAAGTTCTAGAAAATGCACTAGAAATAAGCTCTAGAAAAAGCCTTCTGCTTAAACTTTCCTGCTTAATAATGCACGCTGGTAGAATGCATGCTGGTGTAAGGCTTGTTGGGGCCTGGATGCTTTGCACTGCTCCAGACCCAAGGTCCTTCCACGTATTTATGCTGATCCTCCAGTATAGGCCCTAATACTCCTCGAGCTCGGCCCGATCCAGAGCTGCATTGATGTCTAGTGGGAAATCACCATGAAACTGATCTAATCGAACCACGTCATGCGCATTAGTCAACACCACATAGTGATTCCGAAGCTGGGTCCTGGGTGCCCACACACCGGAAATAACCAACGTGTATCATCCAATGTGATTCAAGCATGTATCACGAACGTGTAACATTTAACATGTATTGGATCTCATGTAGAGAGTTCCCCGTTCCATGTGTAAAGTCTGATGCCACCCAGTGCAAGAATAGTTAGCATCTGGAAATAGTTAGCATCTGGAAGCAGCTAACAATATGGTAGCTGTGAATCACTTCTCCTTCTTGAAATTCACAGCGTTTCGAAGCAACATCAAGTCGTCGCTCAACTCCTCGGGCTTCAAGCCCTGTACACCCACAAACTGCTTGTGCGATGCCCGGGTGCTATTCAGCGTGATATGGGCCTTTTTATCGGCAAATATTTTGGTGACTCCGCCCTCCTCGTTGTTCATGATGAGGTTGTTGAGCGTATCGTAGTCCTTTTCGCTGAGATTACTATCGTTCCCACTGCTGGCCCCATTGTTATTGTGGTGGGCCGAGTTTCCATGTGCATGGCTGGAGCTGGCCATGCCCGACGATAGTTCGTCGTTGGAAGAGTACCGTGTAGTGTAATGGCGTCTGCGCTTGGACGACGAGCCGTAGCCAGAGTTAGGCGCACTTCTGGTATGATTTATGGGAGCAGAACTGGCCAATCCGCTATCGGAAAGATCGTCCGCTTCACCTGAGGCAAACCTGGAGTTCATTTCTCGCTTTCGAAGCGAGCGCCGGTCCGTTAGACTTATGGAGGAGGCAGCTGCTGCTGCCGTGAGTGCAGACACATTGGCATATTGCGGAGTACCAGCACTCCACAGACTGGCGTTGACAAGGTTGAGTAGGAGCTTGTCTTCCTTGAGCTGCTTTACCTGCTTCTGGAGCTTGTCATAGTACTTCTCCTTCAATAGTTTGATGATCAAGTCGTAGTTTTGCTTGGCCGTGGACATGTCTTCCTTATACTCATCCTCCACACGCTTGACCTGGTACTCCTCCCAGAGGCGTAATCGCGTCAACTCATAGTCACGGGTATCTTCCAACTCGGCCTTTTGCAGGAGATAATCCTCGTTGGTGCCCTGCTGGATCCGGGCCAAGGTGTTCTGCAAGTTGTGGAGAAGGGTCTTGTAGAAGTCGTTACGGTCGGAGGCCAAGGTTGATTCCAACTTGTTGAGACGCGAGGCAATCTGCTGGCGCCGCTTGTCTTTCTTGTTAAACACTGGCGTTAGTAGAGCTTGGGGGCGGGGGCATGGCTGGGACATACGTTCGTTCATGGTGGCTTTAGAAGGTGTACTTGCGGTGAGAAATGTCATGGCACTAGACAATATGCGAGCGCGCACTCCAGGCAGATGCTTGGGCCGCGTGCCGACCCTCTGGCCATACTACCATAATGAAGGCTGGAGTCTCTGAACCAAAAATGCCCAGCAATCTTGTGTGGGTACATTTCGGTGACTAGAATAGGACGGTTTTTGTGGACTATGCGTGTGGTCATATGCACTCCTGTCTAGTATACATAGTTAATACATTGTATGTATGACATGTGCTGTTTTTTCTCTCTGCTGTTTCTTTCTGCTGTTTTCTGTCTGCTCGCTGCTGTCTATTGGTGGAATGCGCAGACACCAGTGACATGATATACAATGAGTGGCCAAGTCACACATTAAATATAAATATAGCTCGGGATATTTTCCAAAGAAAAAAATAAGAATGAAAATATTCCTCCAAGATCAATGAGGATCAATGCAAGATCAATGTCCGCTTGGGCCTAGAAACCTGATCAATGACTCAATGATTCAATGTGCTCAATGTGCTTCAATAGCCTCAATGCGACTCAATAGACTCAATGGACTCAATGGACTCAATGGACTCAATGGACTCAATGCAAAATTTTCAATGCAACCCAAAGGAAAATATGCCCTAGGTATAAATGGGCTCAATGCAAATCAAGGAAAAAATTTCAATGCAATGAAATTATTTGGCTAATTGTCTGGTTAATTGTGAGTAACTGTGAGTATTTGTGTGTGATTGTTTGCCTGTGATTGGAGTGGGGGGGGGCACATTCTTTTTGGTCCGAAATAACCTTTATTCTGACGATCGTGCGTGTCAGCCTTGGGCCTCAATGGGGGGATTTAGTCTTGCACCTGGGCCAGCACTGTCTCACAGGACCACAGGCCCACAGGACCACAGCACCACAGGCCCACAGGCCCACGGCTCTAGAAGATTCTTCCCGGGCCGCGCGACGCTTGTTACTGCCTACAAGCAACAGCTACCCCAGCTATTCCTGGACCCCCTCCCAGGATGCCAGATTTCTCCTATTACAAGGAGTTGCCTTTTGCAGACCGGCAAAACAAAACCACACCTCAGTTCAATAAGCATGTGCACTTTGAGCTCCAGAAAAATGGCGCTCCCGTGACTCTCCTCACTGGCCATCACCCTAGCTGTATGCCTGAAGCCCTCTTACAGGTGGCATGGCACGAGATGAACTATGTCATCGACGAAGGGAAAACGTACCCCCATTATCAAAGCATGAGCTTCTCAGAGTTCCAGGACTATATGTTCGATGGGTTTGCGGCCATTCTAGTGGACGGAGTGTACCAAGACAGCTGGGCCGACGAAAATGCCCAGTTCTGGGCCGAGAAATACTTGGGCCATTTCTACGTGAAACCCAATTACTTGGGCCGCTGCTCACACGTGTGCAATGCAGGGTTTGTAGTCAACCACGTTCGCCGTGGCTTGGGCTTGGGCAAGGAGTTGGGCCGCCAGTACCTCTCCATAGCACCGCAACTTGGCTACGCATCCTCGGTCTTCAATTTGGTGTTCGAGTCTAATGTGGCCAGCTGCAGGATCTGGGATTCCTTAGGCTTCGAAAAGATCGGCTACATCAAAAACGTGGCTGCATTGAAGGGCCAGGATTCGCTTGTGGGTGCATACGTGTACGGCTACGACTTCCTCCAGAAAAGCACCTGAGGCAGGGCCTACGCACTGGATAATGCAGTCACATGATCTTTCTCCCGCTTCTCCGACAACATGTGTCATAAAAGTACATTATTTAATAGCATAGAAAAATTTTAAATTAGCAAGTGTAGACTCGGTTAAGTGGAGTCATAAGGTCTGCTGAGTCATCGTCGTGCTCTCCCTTTATCCTGTAGTTATGTCTCTAATCATATCCTTATTTTTTACCCGTATTAATTCAGTCATACCTTGAGTCATAGATGCAGTAATGCTTAATGCTTAAAGTCATAAGCCACTG
This sequence comes from Metschnikowia sp. 13-106.1, assembly GCA_002374735.1. Lineage (NCBI taxonomy): Eukaryota > Fungi > Ascomycota > Pichiomycetes > Serinales > Metschnikowiaceae > Metschnikowia > Metschnikowia sp. 13-106.1. Next base: position 169,254 of record NLAL01000010.1, read on the forward strand.
GTGCATTAAAGTCATAATAAACGAGTCGTGGCAGTGCACATTACATGTCCTGAGAAGATGATCTGACTCGGCCAAAGGTGGGAAAGAAGGGTCCTCTCATTAATGACGTTTCGACATTTACGCATCTAAACAATCCATACCATCGTGAATACAGCTTTGTTCGCCAGAGCCACGCTGGCTTCATACATAAGTGTTTTGACTCACATTCAGAAGCTCCATTGTGGAGAGCAGAGTGACTGGTGAATATGCACCCAGGCGCGTCAGTTTCTGGTGGTGCTGTGGTGCTGTGGTGTTCAGCCTGTATAGTTGCCATGTTCTAATGCTGAGACAATAAGGTCGGCAAAGAAATATCGGGGTGTTAAGCTGGGTGATGTCGGACTTGTGTATTGATGCATCTCTTCGTATTGGCGCATACCCTTAAATTTGGCACGCATTATTGGCACATTATGGCTACATTATGGCTACATTAAGTTCTGCCATATCACATTATGTCACATTATTGGGGCATGCTGTGTGCACGCTTCCTCGCGGGTGTCTTGGTGTGGGAACATCCCACGATATACACAACAGTCTTAAATCTACCCCAGCTGCAAATGCTAACACCTTGGATATAACCTCTTACCAGTACCACACCATAAAAGTGCCCCTTTTTCCTCCTTGCTCGCCATGCCCGAATTCGATGATGTCTTGCAACCGGCCCATTTCAGGTCCCAGCTAGATTACAACCCGGTCTCCTCTATAGATCGCTACACCGTGCTACTTAAAGATGGCGAAACCACCGCCACCATTTACCCTTTACAGAGCTCTGACAATTTGCCGCCCGGCTTGCTAGCTTTTCTTTGTGATGAGTTCAACATCGAGATTGAACGGGGGGATACTTTTGCTTTTTTCGATACTCTTCATATTGAGACCTTCCAAAACTACTGGTTTGGTTCTTTTGCTGCTGTCATGGTGTTGGGAGACTCGCCGACGTTGGAAGGCCCGAAACATTGGGAAAAAGAGTGTTTAGGTACGTTCTTTGTCAAACCAAACCACCCAGGTCGTGCGTCCCACATATGTACCGCCGGGTTTCTAGTCAATGCTGGAATCCGTGGAAAAGGAATCGGCCGTACTCTTACAGACTGCTTTCTTCAGTGGGCTCCACGCTTGGGCTATACGTATTGTGTGTTTAACTTGGTTTTTGAGACCAATGTGGCTGCTCGACGGATCTGGGAGTCGCTCAATTTCAAGCGAATTGGCCGGATCAAGTCCGCTGGCATTTTGAAAGGCCATGATACCGCCGTGGATGCTATTATTTATGGACGAGAGTTGGTCACGCTTTCGGATGCCACCCAAGGTGCCTATAGGTTTGACAAGATCAAGTTTTACCTCGAAACCGGTAAATACCCCGCCATGGCCGACCGTAACGAAAAATCCCGCCTTCGATCTTCTGCGTCACACTACAGGCTAGAGCTCGGCAAACTTATGCTTCGAGATAAGGAGGTGGTTAGTGATCCTGTCAGACAGCTCCAGCTCTGTACAGAGGTGCATATGGAGAACCATGGAGGAATCAATAAAACCACATCGGCCATCTCTGAGAAATACCACTGGACTAGAATAAAGGATACGGTTTCAGCCGCCATCAAGAATTGTGAAACATGTCGAGAGACTGCCAAACAGGAGATTGCAATGAAGCGCAACGGCATTGACAAGAAGATGCTACTGGAGATGACGGACCCAAGAGCAAACATGAACAATAAATCGATGCGGAGAAGAAACCGTCGGCCAAACGATTCCGATGACGTGGACAATATGGGTGTTCTTGACCACTTGCCCAACCGCGAAACAGACCGTATGCTTACCCATGACCTTTCTGGCTTGGACGAAGGACTCATTGCTGCAGTGGAAGCCGCCCAAAAACGTCACCGGTCCAACCTGGATGCCAGAGCGTCCCGAGAGGTCCACTCTCTGCATGATAGTCCCCATGATTCACCAGCACCTACTTATGCTGCCGTTGCTGCTTCTGCAGGCCATGCAGACAGTCCATTCTACCAGAACGAATTCCATGCCTTTACTACGAAATACAACAACAACAAGGTAAGGACAGCCCGCGACGATAATGTACCCGTGGACCCAGATGTGTCAGCATTTGACCATAATGACAATTCAGGAGGAGACGAAATCGAAATCGCCAGGGCTCTCATGCAGTCCAACGAGTCTGATGGGCATGGAACTCAAACCATTCGCCAAGAAAAGGAAAATGGTCAGAGATCCCAGAAAAGTACCAATGAGTCCGTGCATAACGATGTTGCAGCTTTCAATCATGCAACGGCCGCCCGAGACGAAATTGATATCGCTGACGCTCTAATGGACGCCGGAGAAGTGGAAGCGCATGAAGGCCTGACAAAACAGCATCACACCAGAGCAGACGAAACCAACATGTTCTTCAAAGCAGAATAACACTGGTCTGGTTGGACTACTAAGTAGTATCGAATCATTTATTTAATTAAGAACTGTATACATCTCTGTAGGCCGAAAGCCATGGATCATTCCCCCAAACGATCAAAGATTCTGCCTTACAGAGAGCAGTCTCTGGATCAGCGCCTAAAAGTCAACACCAATCACCATAGCCAACAAGGCCATTCTTATGTACAAGCCGTATCTCATTTGTCTGAAGTATGCGGCTCTTTGGTCGAAGTCAACTTCCTCGCTGATTTCACTGGTTCTTGGCAATGGGTGCATCACACACATGTGTTGCTTGGCATGCGACAAGATCTTGTTGTCCACAATGTACGAGTCCTTCAATCTCAAGTATTGGTTTCTGTCGCTGAATCTCTCCTCCTGCACTCTGGTGCAGTACAAGACATCCGACTTGGCAATGATTTCAGGTGTCAACTCCTCGGTCTCGGATACCAACATGTTGTGCAGAGTCAACATTTCCTTGATGGAAGAAGGCAAGGCCAAGTCCTTAGGAGAAACCAATTGCACACGCACCTGGTAGTGACGCAACAAGTACAACAACGAGTGCACTGGTCTGCCGTATTTCAAGTCACCCATGAAGGTGACGGTGATGCCATTGACGGTTCCCAACTCTTCTCTAATGGTGAACAAGTCCAACAAGGCCTGAGTAGGGTGTTCTTTGCTTCCGTTACCACCATTGATGATAGGCACTGGAGAGTATTTAGCTGCAATATCAGCAGACTCTTCCGATGGGTGTCTCAACACAATGGCGTCCGAGTAGCAGGCCAACGAGCGGATGGTGTCTTGCAAGGTCTCACCCTTTTTAACTGAGGATGAGTCTGCAGCAACGGCAACAACACGGCCTCCCAATCTTTGCATAGCAGCATCAAACGAAGAAGAAGTTCTGGTGGATGGCTCGTAGAACATAGTGGCCAACAATCTGCCCTTCAATAAGTCCAAGACACCTTGTCTCTCCACACCCAATCTCATTTCCTGGGCAACCGTGAACAACGAGTGCATGTCGGAACGGGTAAGGTTCTTGACCGACAACACCGAGTTTCTCAAGAACGAGTTGTTGTTTCTGATGTAGTTGATCAACGATCCGGTCTCGGAGAAGTTGCTGGTAGGAGGCTGGGACACCAATTGCGATCCCAACTTCTCCAACTCTCCGGCCTCTTGTTGCTGTTCCCTCAACAAAGAAGGACGGCGGCCCTCATTGAAAGAAGATCTGCTTTTTCTGCGGTTGCTCAAGCTTGGAGAAGGAGGAACGGCTCCAACGGCTCCGAACACATCCTTGGATTGAGCACTGTTCTCACCGGAAGCGGTCTTTGGTAACACCGATCCATCCAAGCAAACGGTATCGTCGTGGTGAGTGACTCTTTCAATGTAACCTCTCAAAACCACGTTCTTGAAGATGGACGAGAAGTCAACTCCGTTGAACACACGGTCGATGGTGATATCGATCGAAGCATTTTGCTTAGGAATGTTGAAGATTCTGGCTGGGTTGGTATAGAAACGCTCAGTGATATCGTCGATGGTGAGCTTCTCAGCCTTGACAGCAGACAACAACAAAGGCAAGGCCTCCTTGAATCCCAAGCCTGGGACAATGTCGTAACCAAGACCCTTGGCGAGCAAGAAAGGCAATACACCAACAGAGAAACAGTCGATGGTGGCTAAGCCATCCCACAAGGCAGCCTGGTCTCTCTCGGTAGGCAAGAAGCCGAATTGTGGGTATTCGGCTTGAGAAACAAACAATGCAAACACGGACACATCACAGGTGACCTTCAAGTCCTTGGCCTTGGCCATCTCAATCAAGCTCAAATCCTCAGCAGAAGAAACACCAGCGATGTGGATGGAACGGCCGTGCAAGGAAGCCAACAACAACACAGAGGCCAAGTCCGTAGCCTTAGCATCGGTGACGATAGGCTTAGCAGCAGGCCACGAAGCAAAGTGAGCGGAAATGGCAGCAACGTTGGAATTGGCCAAGTCAGCATATGGCAAGAACAACGCACCGGCACTGGAAGAGGCAGCGGCAGCTTCTTCGCTATTGGAGTCGGTACCAGCAACGTACACCGAGTAATCAGTGTAGGCGGAGTTGGAAGCACTGTCAATGACATTTTGGAGAGACTCGGCATCAGTAATGTTGGTGCCGTTCATGCTTTGAGGCAAGAATGCATTGAAGGTGAAACCAGCAGCAAGAGCGGCCTTGGTGGTCTTCTCAAAGTCATTGGTAGATGGAACAAAAGAAGAAATGTTGATCAAACCAGGCAAAGTGGAGCTGGAGTGAGAGGTCTGAGCATCGTTGTTGGAGACTTCCATGTTAGGAGCTCTAGACAAGGCCTCAATCAACAACTTGGCACATTTCACGTTGGTCACCAAAGGAACAGAGAAGTCCACAGCCATACGACGAGACTCGTATCCCTTAGACATGTAGTTTGCAGGACGACGGAATCTGTTGGAAGATGGCAAGTTGATGTACAAGTCGATCAAGTGGTTGGCCAAGTGCTCAGTCAAAGAGTACTCGGACTTCTGGTCCTCGTCCTTGCCCAACACTTCCAAGTAGTGGACAGGAATCTGGTGTTCCTTGATGAAGTCAGCCGTACCAGCAGTAGCAAACAACTTGTATCCCAACTCGTGCAACTTCTTGATGGAAGGAAGCAACTCCTGCTTCTCCTTGAACGAACCAATGGAGAACAAGATGTTCTTCTTGGGCAACTTGAAGCCGGTAGAGATCAAAGACTTCAAGTAGGCCTCGTACTTGTTTCTTCCGAAAGTAGCAACCTCACCGGTGGAAGCCATCTCAACACCCAAGATGGGGTCAGCACCAGCCAATCTTGAGAAAGAGAATTGAGGCACCTTGATAGCACAGTAGTCCTCAGGCAACTTCTCACCAGGGTATGGAGTGAGTGGGATGTCCATGATAGCCTTGGTGGCCATCTCAATCATATCGGTGCCAACCACCTTGGAGATGAATGGGAACGAACGAGAGGCACGCACGTTACACTCGATGACCTTGATGTCGTTGTCCTTGGCAATGAACTGAATGTTGTAAGGACCAGTGATGTCCAAAGCCTTACCGATCTTGGCAGTGGCCTCAACGATTCTCTTGACGGTTTCAGGGTCCAAGTCTTGTGGAGGCACAATGAGAGTAGCATCTCCAGAGTGAACACCGGCATTTTCCACGTGCTCAGACACGACGTGCATGATCATTCTTCCGTCCTTGGCCACAGCATCCATCTCGATTTCCTTGGCGTTCTCAATGTACTTGGTAAGCACCACTGGGTAGTCTGGGGAGACGTCCACGGCCTGGGATAAGTAAGAGGCCAAGTCTGCCTTGGAGTAGACGGTGTTCATGGCAGCACCAGACAAGACATACGAAGGACGCACCAACACTGGGTAAGTGACCTTCTCGGCAAATTCCTCGGCTTCCTTGATGGATGTCAACTCCTTCCAAGCAGGCTGGTCAACACCAATCTGGTCCAACATTCTGGAGAACTTGTATCTGTTCTCGGCAGAGTCGATCATCTCTGGGGAAGTACCGTAAATCTTGACGTTTTGACGGTGCAAGGTCAAAGCAATGTTGTTGGAGGTTTGACCACCCATAGAAATGACCACACCAGACGAGTTCTCCAAGTCATAGATATCCAAGACTCTCTCCAAGTTGATGGTCTCGAAGTATAATCTGTCGGCCTCGTCATAATCGGTAGAAACGGTTTCAGGGTTGTAGTTTATCATGATGGTCTTGAAGTTGTTCTCTCTCAAAGTTCTAATGGCTCTAACAGCACACCAGTCAAACTCCACCGAAGATCCAATTCTGTAGACACCAGATCCCAAAACAATCACACCATGGTCATCAAAAGAAACATCCGAGGAGTCAGCGTTGTATGTGACATACAAGTAGTTGGTGAAGGCTGGGAACTCGGCAGCAACGGTATCGATCTGCTTGACGAAGGGAATCACACCGGCCTCCTTTCTCAATCTTCTAATGGCCACCTCATTGGAGTCCAAGAACTTGGCAATTTGTCTGTCCTCGAAACCCAACTGTTTGGCCTGTCTCAACACAGGAACTGGAAGGTTTTCCTTGGTGCCGTAGCTGGAAATCTTGTTACCGAACTTGATCAAGCCGTCCAATTTGTTCAAGAACCACTTGTCAATGTTGGTAAGCTTCCAGACCTTCTCAACAGAGTAGCCATCGGTCAAAGCATTGGCAATGGCGAAGAGACGTTGGTCCGAAGGAGTCTGCAACTCGGTGTCAATGTCAATAGACATCAAAGCAGCAGTCTTGTTGAAACCCAAGTTCTGGTAGTCCGTGGATCTGATGGCCTTCTGGATGGCTTCCTCAAAAGTTCTGCCAATAGACATCACCTCTCCGACAGACTTCATGGACGACGACAACAAGGAAGAGACTCTGGTGAACTTCTTCAAGTCCCATCTTGGGATCTTAACCACAACGTAATCCAAAGATGGCTCGAAACAAGCACAAGTGGACTTAGTGACCGAGTTCTTGATCTCGTTCAATGGAATGTTCAAACCCAACTTGGCAGCAGTGTAAGCCAATGGGTAACCAGTAGCCTTGGAAGCCAAAGCAGAAGAACGAGATAATCTGGCGTTGACCTCAATGATACAGTACTCCTTGGAGAATGGGTTCAAAGCGTATTGGATGTTACACTCACCCACCACTCCCAAGTGTCTGATGACATTGACGGCAGTAGTTCTCAACATGTTGTAGTCTTCATCGGACAAGGTCTGCGAAGGAGCAACCACAATGGAGTCACCGGTGTGGATACCCAAGGGGTCGAAGTTCTCCATGTTACACACGGTGATACAGTTGTCAAAGGCATCGCGCACGACCTCGTACTCGACTTCCTTCCAGCCCTTCATGGATCTCTCCACAAGAACTTGCGACGAAGTAGCGAAAGCCTTGGTACAAAGGGAAACCAATTCTTCCTCGTTGTCAGCGAAACCGGATCCCAAACCACCCAAGGCAAAAGCAGCTCTGACAATCAATGGGTAGCCGATTTCGTTGGCAGCATCCACACACTCTTGGACATTGTTACAAGCCTCTGATCTGGCACACTTCTCACCAATCTCAGACATGGCATTGGCAAACAACTCTCTGTCTTCAGTAGTGATCACTGTGTCAATAGAAGTACCCAAGACCTTAACACCCAATCCTTCAAATTCATCCTTCAAAGCAATACCCACAGACAAAGCAGTCTGTCCACCGAAAGTACAGTAGACACCATCGGGACGTTCGAACTGGATGACTTTTCTGACAAACTCAGGGTTCACAGGCAAGAAGTAAACCTTGTCGGCCAAACCCTTGGAAGTTTGAATGGTGGCAATGTTAGGGTTGATCAAAATGGTGTAGATACCTTCTTCCTTCAAGGCCTTGATGGCTTGAGAACCTGAGTAATCGAACTCACCAGCTTGACCAATGGACAAACCACCGGAACCCAACACAAGAACCTTCTTGACCTTGACTCTAGGGTGAGCAGCTCTGTTGTCTTCGATTTTTCCTCCGGGAAACTCAACAGCCTTATACACACCGGTCTGCTTGAATTCAATCACAGACTGAATAAACACATCGAACAAGAACTCAGTGTCTCTAGGACCAGGAGTAGACTCGGGGTGGAATTGCACCGAGAAGAAAGGCTTGCTTTCGTGGTAGATACCCTCGTTGGATTGGTCGTTGGAGTTCACGAACAACTCCTTCCATTCAGGAGCCAAAGTCTCGGAATCGACGGCGAAACCGTGGTTCTGGGAAGTAATGTAACATCTTCCTGAAATGGTGGAGGTACATGGAATGTTGTGACCACGGTTACCGAACTTCATCTTGATAGTGGAGGCACCGGTGGCTCTGGCTAACAACTGGTGACCCAAACAGATACCGAACACAGGGGTCTTTCCTTCTTTCAAGACCTTGGCCAATCTCTCCACAGTCTCGGTCATGACTTCAGGATCACCAGGACCGTTCGAGACGAACAAACCATCGTATTCCTCAGAGGTAAAGTCGTAGTCCCAAGGAACAACCAACAACTCCACGCCTCTAGCGACAAAGCAGCGGATTTGGTTGTACTTGATACCCACATCCACTGCCAAGATTCTGATGGGCTTGCCGTTTTTGTCCGTCTTGACATTAGTTTTGGGGGTATACAAGACGGGTTTTTTGGTGGAGACCTTGGCAACCAAGTTCTTGACGTTGGGGTCATCCCACTCCGGGATGTCGAAGAACTTCTCCCAGTTTTGTTGACCCAAAACCTCAGAGTGGGAGGTGTTGGGCTTTTGGAGAGAGAGTCTACCCAAGGTGGAACCCTGAGTTCTCAACTCCTTGGTCAAGGCTCTGGTGTCCACACCGTAGATGGCAGGAACACCCTCCTTCTGCAACCATTGGCCCAAGGAGGACTTGGCCAAATAATGGGAGTACTCCTCGGTGTAGTGAGCCACAACCAAACCAGCAATATGGATACGGTTAGACTCGAAGTATTTAGGCAACTCCTCAACAATGTCGCACATGAGCTTTTGGTCAGGCACACCGTAGTTACCCACCAAGGGGTAGGTCATGACCAAGATTTGGCCCTCGTAGGAAGGGTCAGTGATGGACTCAGGGTAGCCCACCATTCCGGTTTGGAACACAACCTCACCGGCAGCAGACACGGGTGCACCGAAAGAGTAACCCTGCAAAACCTGGCCGTTTTGGGTCTCCAAAGTCATCAAGCGGTCTCCCGTGGACTCCATGGGAGGGGAGATGGGAGCGGAAAACTTTGCCATTTTAGTGAGATGTCAAAAAAATGGGGAAATCTAGCAAATGGGGGGATAAGCTAGTAGTAGACGAATGGGGTCTGCAAAGTTAGTAACAGCACGTGGAACTCCTAGCCAGTAGTGTCTTTGTCTAGACTAGGTCCAAATGAGGTGTAGTTAGGTGCGAATGAAACTGAAAGATGAGCTTGCGAAAGCTTGCGATGAGACAACCCGCACCCACACATCACAGTGAGTCAGGTCGAAGAGCAAGTCAATGAGCAAGGCAGCCAATGCACAAGAACCAGTCATAACTGAAAATGTCTTTACCTAAAAACAGTCATAAACTAGAAACAGTCATAAACTAGAAACAGCCATAAACTAGAAACAGCCATAAACTAGAAACAGCCATAGACTAGAAATAGTACTGAACCAGAAGCAGTTTACTGATCAAGAATCATTATCATTAAGAAATGAGTGTCAATTCAGTGTGTGGGAGCAGTGCATGGGAGTCTCAAGTCATTGTATAGGAATGTCTCGCAGGTGAAAATGTTTCGCAGGTGATGGACAGAGCACTAAGGCAGTGGAGCAAATAGAGCATAGAGGAGGTGAGAGTCTACAGGCCTAGGACCGACTCTCAACAACAGCCTCGCGTTCATACATACTTTAAGACACAAAGTGGCTTGGTGATGCAATCTGAGAACAGCAACGAAGAGGGATTGGCTATTGTTGAGAGAAGGAGGAGAAGAGAGAGGAGAAGAAAGGAGAAGAGGAATAGACATGAGAGATGCGCACGCGCAGCTAGTATATTTATATGAGAGGCACTGGCGAAAAATTTTAGCTCTAGCCATCGACTGCGCGCCTTGGCCTGTCTCCAGATGCAGACGTAATGCTTCGTGCGTTAGCGGCGTTCCGACCACCATCAGAGAAGGCGCCAGGGTGGTGGTTTGGTTTGGTTTGGTTCGGGTACTGGCTGAATTTATTATAGGACGTATTTACTAGCCTGTTTCCTGTATACACGCCCTGTTCTTATTTCTTCTCATCCGTTCCTTTTTCTATCTTGTTTCTGTTTGGCCCATCTGTTTTCTGTATACCAAGACGTGGGCCTGAGCAAGTTGGTGTCTGCAGGCGGATGCTTCCTCATCGCGTGCGTGGATGCAGGTGCTGGACCGTTGGGTCACGTTAATACACCGTGTCCAATCAACTTAAAATTCCGTGTTAATGTTTGTTTAGAGTGCAGTTCATTGAGACGGTGACGGCCTGGTATGGCCACGTGACGGTGGGACGAGTCCTGAATTCATCAAGTCTCGTGCCCAATATATTCGTTGGGTACGATCTTGCGTACTGCACCGAACACCTCATCACTCACGGCACATATTGATTAGTTAAGCAGTGCAGCACCTCATTGAGGTCATTCTGCCTGCAACCTGTTCATCATTACCCATTAAGTATCTCTGGTGTACCATTCTATTTTTATCTCTCCGATCTAACACTCTTTCATTCTACATCTATCTGACCTTATGGCCCTATTCTAGTCTTCGCGGTCCTTCTTCTTCATTCCTGTCTATTCTACTCTTACCACTCCAGTTAACTGACATGGTCTTGGTTTCTAAAAAAGGGAAACACTTCCTGGGGTAATTTATAGTACGTTGAATAGTACTCAGTGCACCACCTCGGAAGAGTTGGAGTGGCTTGAATTCCTTCATTATCCATCTTATAAGACCACCAAAATCTTGTCTCTTTCTTCTTTTATGTGACTGATTTTTTGAATAAAGAATGTTATACTGGCCCTGAAGAGCAGATAAACCGGTTGTTTCCTTCAAAAAGCATTTTTTATTTCCAGCACGCAGTCATTCTAAGTGCACACTGAAATCAGTGGCTGCAACCTCTATTCTCAGTACGCGAAGTCCAGTCTTTACAACTTCTATTAGTATCTTCCAGTTTAGTTATGCTCCAGTCTTGTATCATCCCTAGAATCATCTTTCCTAGGATTATTCTACCCTATGATCAATCCAGTCATACTGTGTGCTCTTTGTATGTTACTCTTATATCTACTCAATATCGATTCTTAGATTTAGTTTATCTTGAGATGTGTACTCCTCGTATCTTGTCTTAGTAGTTGGTCTACTCGTAGTTGATGTTCCTTCCAAAACGTATAGTCTCACCATGTAGTTTTATTGTCTTTTCCATTTTTAGAACATAGTCTATTTTTGGTGTATATACCCTCGGCATGTATACTTGTAGTGTGTCAGATCTATCTACTTCTATCAAGTCTACTCCTATTATTTCTACTCATATTATTTATACTCTTACTGGGTCTTCATATTATACATACCCTTACTAGGTCTACTCATAATATGTCAAATCCTAGTATGTCTGCTTGGTACGTCTTATCTACTCAGTATGCTCAGTATGTCTAATAGCATGTCTATGTGTACTACTATGTCCTCTTGGTAGTTATAGCTGGTTTGTCTACTCTCCGTATTTAATATCTTCGAATTCCACCATACCCACTTAGACCTAGTACTAAAATATTAATCGATATAATATTTAGTATAGACCTAGTATAGTCTCGGAAAAGAAAAAATAGTATTAGGTTGGACTGTAGGTGGAGTGTAAGAATATTTGGTGTGGCATTTACTAGTGCGAAACGATCCGTACAAGTAAGTGGAAGTCTAAGATTTTTAGTGGACAGCTCGAGCACAGTTCGTGAAATTACGCAGAGAGACCATTTCGCAGTAATTAATGGGTACACGTGACCCCCATCCACACCCTCTCTATCCCAAGTAATCAAACAGACAAGTTATTCCCGATACCCAAGTGGTAAAATATCAAATTGTCGGGGCTCGTAACTGCACTCCATTGTATCTTCTTTTCCTGCCACCTTTTCCCGGCATCTCTGCTTATCTTGTACACTGCTCGGCAGACCCGCGCCTCAGCGAAAATGTAGCTGTCAAATCTTATTGCATAGTAAAAACACCCTCTGACTTCCCCCACCTCCACACCCATGCCCGCCGTGTTCGAGCGACTCCGAAAGCGGCTATCCCGGCCCAGAGAACACTCATATGGTACCATCTTTCGTACCTTAATCCACAACTTCACGCTGTCCGTGCATCCATACGTGGTCAAAGTCATTCCCAACTTTAGGGCTGCTCATTATACGTACATCATCTTCATGTCGTTTTTGGGTGCCGTGATCGTGTACCCCATATCCAACTTCAAATTCATCGACATGCTCTTTTTGATGAGCGGAGCTTCGACTCAAGCGGGCTTGAACACTGTTAATCTCAATGACCTCCGCTTATCTCAGCAAATCTTGGTCTACATCATCACCACCCTCACCACACCCATCTTCATCCATGGCTCCTTGCTTTTCGTTCGATTGTACTGGTTCGAGCGGCATTTTGACAATATCAAGGAGTCGTCCAAGTTGAATTACAGAATGAGGAGAAATGCCACGCTAGCTGCTCGAACAAAGTCAATGGACCGCACCATGGCCAACACGGTTAATAACCAGGGGATTGGCCTTCTGCCTTCACAACAAAATGGTGCTGTGGCTCTGGGGGTGGACTTTAAGTTCAACTCCTCGTCCTCTTCCTCGAACGGAAAACAGGAAAGCCAGGGAAATGGCCTGAGTCACACAATGTACCATGAACCCAGCGATGAAGAAGATGTTGGCTCGGGCATTGCACCGGATGAACTTCCTAGACAATCGGATGGGATCAAATTTGGTGACCTCCCCAAGGCCTCCAAAAGAACTGTGGAGATTGACCCTTCAGATATGTACAAGTCGATTGCCATGCTTCAAAACAAACGCAGAGACAGTGTGGTTGATGAGGATGTGTTGGTAATCAAGTCACCCAAAGAAATCGAGAAAAGCTCCGATACTCCTATCTACACCACCAAGAACCGGCTCCTCCATTTCAGCACGCCTAGAAAAAAGAGCACCAGCAAGTGGATGATGAGCAAGTCCGACCGGTTTGGAGGCAAGCGCAAAGTGCTCAAGAAGATTATATCTAATACCACTTCTACACCGGGCAAGAAACAGCGCACCTTCTCTAATGATAACGAGTCAATCGATAGCGAGTTGCACGATCGAAGCGACATCAACGACACGAACTATGACAACGATAGTGACGAGAGCGTGCTCTCTTCGGGATTTTCTCCGCTGGATGATGCTGCAGAGGATTCCGGAGATCATGCCAACGCCAGTGCAGATGAAGAAGCCCTAGAAAACTCAGAAAACTCCGGGGATGAGCTGCCCACACGCCTTGTACCCAACTTGGAGAAGGATGACGCTCATTTGGCTTCGTATGGCAACTTGAAGTTTGCTCAAGAGCCCACAATTGACAGACAAAGGAAGCAATCTCGCAGCAACAACAGAAAAGGGTTGCGTAGATGGCGTACTCCAATGGTATCTAAGTTGAGCTCTCGGACTTTAACCGACCGAAGTATAGGGCTGCAAAATGATGAAGATGTGGATGCTGATGATGAAGAAGGTGCACTTTCAGACTCTGGGGAAAATCCTCTTAGCAAAGTTATGAGCACAAACTACCTCTCGTGGACGCCAACAATTGGAAGAAACTCTACGTTTGTCCATCTCAATGACGAGCAAAAAGAAGAACTAGGGGGTGTGGAGTACCGAGCAGTGAAGCTTTTGATCAAGATTATTCTCTTTTACTACATTGGCTTCCATATTATAGCTTTTTGCTTCTATGTGGGATTCATCAAGGTGGCCAAAGAGTACGCGGCCCAAATGAGAAATTTTGGAATTTCGCCCACCTGGTGGGGTTTCTTCACTGCTCAGTCCGTTTTCAACGATTTGGGCTTAACACTCACTCCCAATTCCATGATGACATTCAGCCGGTCTGTATACATCTTGGTTATCTCATGCTTTTTCATTGTCATTGGAAACACTGGATTCCCAATTTTGCTCAGATTCATTATATGGATCATGTTCATCACTGCAAAGCCACTCTCGCTATATAAAGAGTCGCTAGGGTTCTTGTTGGATCACCCTCGGCGGTGTTTCACGTTGCTTTTCCCGTCCATTCCCACATGGTGGTTGTTTTTCATCTTGGTGGTTCTTAATGGTACAGATTTAGTGCTCTTCATCATTCTTGATCTCAACAGGGAATACTTGAAAGAGATCCCACGGCCATTCAGGATTTTGGACGGGTTGTTCCAAGCATTTAGTACGAGAACTGCCGGTTTCAGTGTCATTGACTTATCCAGGCTTCACGCGGCCGTGCAGGTGAGTTACATGATCATGATGTACATTTCTGTTCTTCCGCTTGCCATTTCCATCAGGAGAACCAATGTCTATGAAGAGCAATCTTTGGGAGTCTACATGAAACCAGATGTGCAGGAAGATGATGCTGATAGCACGCCTAGGAACTTTGTTGGTACGCACTTGCGGAACCAATTGTCGTTCGACCTCTGGTTCATTTTCTTGGGACTTTTCATTATATGCATAGCCGAGGGCGGAAAGATAGACGGTGGAGACACGCGGTTCACGGTGTTTGCGGTATTGTTCGAGATTATCAGTGCTTACGGTACCGTGGGGTTGTCTTTAGGCTACCCAAACGTGGATCAATCGCTCTCGTACAAGTTCACTACCATATCGAAGTTGGTGATTATAGCCATGATGATTAGGGGCAGACACAGAGGGTTGCCGTACTCTTTGGACAGAGCCATCATGCTTCCTAATGATAACATGCACAGAAGAGACGAGGCCCAGGAGCACCATGCCATCAACCGTGCAGCATCATTGGACCCATACCCTACAAGAGGGTCCAGAATGTCGTACACTGATACATCAACAGGAGACCGGTTCCAGGACTTCCGGCGCAAGCTATCGAAAAAGGCCCGCAACTACAGAAAGAACTCCCTCTTTCCAGCTCCCACCAGGTTGCCAGAAGAGGGCTACGAAATGCAGGAGATACACGACTACGACGAGCCAGCTCCGCAATTATAGATAGCTAATGCATCACACAAGACAATGTACCAAGGTATATCAGCCTCCGAACTCAACGCCATAAAGTGTAACATGTAAACTCAGATATAAACTCAGAATTAAAACCTAACTTAAAATCCGAATTTTGAAGCCAATAAATAAATCATTCTAGGAAAATGTGTGACCTCTAAACTCTAAGGTCTGGAGTAAGCGGTGGTCTGTATGCAGTTCCTCATCGCACACCATAACTCGTAGATTTTTCTCAGCTGCCTCCACCACCAATGATCAGAAGGCAGGCCAGAGAACGTAAAGAGTACCTCTACAAAAAGTCCATAGAGTTGCAGGAAGCTGCACAACTTGAGAAAAGACAAAGGCTTAAGGCTGCTTTGGCTTCGGGCAAGGCAGTCCCCAAAGAGATCAGTGAGGACTTGGACCTCCACAAGAACTTCAGGTACGATGAAAGTGAGCAGGTGGAAATCGACGACGAGTACTCCGCCATGAGTGGAGTCAATGACCCCCGGATCATCATCACCACGTCCAGAAACCCTTCGGTCAAGTTGCTACAGTTCAGCAAGGAAATCAAGCTCATGTTCCCCAACTCCATGAAGCTAAATCGTGGTAACTACATCATCCCCGAACTCGTCAAGTCGTGTCAGAAAGCTGCCATCAACGACTTGATTGTGTTGCATGAACATAGAGGTATTCCTACCTCTTTAACCATATCACATTTCCCACACGGACCTTCGGCCATCTTCACGCTCTATAACGTCAAGTTGAGGCATGACCTTCCTAATATGGGCAACATTTCCGAGGTGTACCCCCACTTGATATTCGAGAACTTCACTACACAGCTTGGTCAAAGAGTGGTCAAGATCTTAAAGCACTTGTTTCCGCCCGGAGCCAAGAAGGATAGTTCCAGAGTCATTACTTTCATCAACAACGAGGACTTTATCAGTGTGAGGCATCACGTGTACATCAAAACAAAGGATGGGGTGGAACTCAGTGAGGTGGGCCCTCGTTTCGAGATGCGCCTTTTCGAGTTGAGGTTGGGCTTGATTGATGATAAGGATGCAGATGTTGAGTGGAAGGTAAGACGGTTCATCAGAACTGCCAACAGGAAGAACTACTTGGCAGAGTAAAGGCAGAAAGATGCAGAAAGATGGATGAGTCATTCACTCAAGAGTCATTCACTCAAGAGTCATGCTCGCAACTGCAGGAAGAACCAGAAGTAGTCAACTTACGCATAGTTTAGAAGCGGTCATTTCAATATAATATACAATAGAATGGAAGTTTTAAACAGACAAGGCAATTCGGTCTAATCGTAAATGCAACCCGGGGTCAGGCCGCTAGTTGCCGCTAATCTCGGTGTTGGTTTGTCTAATACAGTCACCGACCGAAGTGGACACGAAACTCTCATTGTCTGGAATGGAGTGATTGGAAGTGAACGATCTTCTTTTTATCAACTGTGCTTCGGATGAAGCATCAGTGAATTTGGCCACGTGATCTTGGTCTTCGGAGTCCGACGACTCGGGGCTGATGAGAAATTTCAGCACGTCAGTCGTATCCTTTGGTCTGGACAGGCTTCTTTGGGGAATCTGCTCAAGTTGGTTTTTGTAGGAGTCGTTGCCGCTCCGGTAGCCCGGAGAGTTGAACCCATTGTTCGAGGCTAGCGAGTGATTAGAGGTCACGCTCATTTTACGCCCAATTGACGAATTTCCACCGTGGCTGTACGCATGCATGAGGGATGGGCGGCGAGAAAACTCGTCGTTGTTGATCATGTCAGCATATGAATAGAAAGAGACAGAGGATCTAGAGCTGACCAATTTCGGTGGTGACACGGGTGACTGCGCCTGTGCTAAATTGGCGCTCGATGGGGACTGACCGTAATTGAATGAATTGAGAGCAGCACTGGAGTTTGGCGACGCCAAAATAGGCAGTGTATAAGCACTATTTTTGCGCAGCGGAGGACACGGTCTGCCCAAAGCCATGTTCAAACCAAGAACCGAAGAGTTTCTGCGTGACGTATAGATCATTTCCACATTGTCCAAATCTGTGTGTTTGTCGGACAATATAGAGGCGGTGGCATCCAATGCAGGGGGGATGAAATCCTCTTGTTTGGCCTGGCCAGCCATATCTTGGACGGAGCGCTCGAAAATAAGCGACTCGGGTCTTTCACATAGAGAACCGGGCTCACCAGTGGCCGAAATTACAGGCGAACTGAGTTGCGAGGTAGGTGCGGGATTTAGAGGGGCAACAGGCTTGGACACAAGCTTTCCGGATTTAGAGGAGTCTTCACCCGGAGAGGTCGAAATAGGCGCTAAGCCTTGGACTTTTGAAGCGTTTGAAGACAGGTTGCTGCCAAACGAGAACAATGACATTCTTCTTTTTCCTTTTTGGTTAGCTGCAGGCACAGTCACTGCTGCAGACTTTTCGGTGCCCATGGCGGAATTGTGCTGAGAATCGTTAAGCATCATTGTTGGGGAGTTCAGATAGTGTGGGAGTCAATTAACAGGGGGTTGGAGGCATCAAAAACAGTGGGCGACAGGAGGAATCAGCGAAGCAAGCTGGAGAACAAAACAGCCAATTTGGGAACAGTAGCAAGAAGAAGGGAAGCAGGACACGAAGGTAAAAAAAAGAATAAAAACCGAAGAAAGACTGGTAGCACAGGGCGGTATGGGCAGCTTTAATGGAACGGGGGATTGAGGGAGGGGGAGCGGAATATAAATTCTCGAGGACCGGACTTTTTTTTTTTTTCCACCAATCTTTTTTTGGCTCTAAAGTGAGATTTCGCACCTGATTGAACCCCACTGGCCCTAGATGCAGAGCAGTGCGTAAGAGTGCTTTAGATAGGTTTTATATAGGACATTAGACACACACGAGCGCTGATTGGGCGAGGTGACCCAGATAACCCTGCGATAAGGACGTCAATGGGATAAGGGGCGAAGAAGGCATTTGAAAGCGTGCTATGTGCAGAACCGGTCACGTCAACCTAAGTAGGATGGCATACGCAAAAAGTCTTGGGCGCAGAGAGAAGGGCGGCCTGAGATTTGAGCAAGCTGACGGGGAGGTAATTCGCGAGAGTATGGAAGCGATCAGCACGAGGTGCCGCGACAAAAAAAAAAAGAATGACCGCAAGGCCAACTCAAAACGTGAAGCCAGGCCTGCGAGGATTAATGTGAAACAAGGAGGACGAACCCCGTGAGGCGGGAAAAAGGAAGTATTGTTTTTATTCTATTCATAACTTGAAGGTGTTTTATGTCGTTATGGACAGAGTGTCAGTTTTAGTGAGACTTGCCTGTCGTTTTACATGTGCATTATTATTCATGCGACAAGCTGACACATTGAGACGCTAAAAAGGCCGGTTGGCCATTGTTGCCTGTATCTCCAGATGCACGGCTTCCACTAGTTGTTTCTTGATCAATAGTACGGTAATACTTTTGAAGCTCCGGAGTTAACCAGACAATAGATGTCTCCGATATGCTCTTCATGTAGATGAACTATCACAATGCGCCAAGCCTATGTGGCTTCACTGGTTCGATTGGTGAACAATATGGCCCCTTACAGAAGAACTGTCGGGCCTTATTTTTTTTTTTTTTTTTTTTGCTTAGCGACGGATTTCGGCTCGACATTTCTGCCGCTCCGGACTTATCTGTCTGTGACTTCGAGCTGCCAAAGGAGTCACTGGTGTTTGACGCTTGTTTTATTTAACAGGTGTACGGGTGCTTTCAAAACTCTTGTTCTCCCCTCTACTCTACTCTAGTCCACAGTAACTACTCCCTACTAAGTACATTTCCATATGAGCTCATTCTTTCTACAAACTCGTTCTATACAGACCAGTGAAAAAAAAACTACTTCTTTCCGGCTTTTGTGCCGGCATTTCCCGCTGAAGCTTTCAAATTCTTTGTAGTGTATATTTACGTTTATGTTTATCTGTAGCTGGGGCCATTCCTGCACCAGGCCCCAGTTACTGAACCCACGCTGCGCGCAGACCCTCCATGTCACATGACCCAGTCTGTTTCCCAAGAACACGCTTCCCGTCACTTCCTCTCATCATGGCCCAGGGCAGTAGTGGCACCAATCCCACGGCGTATCCGACCCCCAAACTGCCGGAGTCCACGCCCGGCCTAGGTATCGTGACCCCAGCCTCCGATCTCGACCCCAATGACTCTCGCTCTCGGGCCTATACCATAGAGAGCTTCAATATTAGCTCCATTGAAAGCTACAAGCCCCAACGGCACCGTGACACGGACGAAAACATGTCTCATAACCTAGAAAAGGCTACGTGGACCTTCACGGACATTCTCCAGAGCATTTCAATTAAGGACAAGGATGATCTACACGAGATTCTACCCAAAGCAAACCAGCTTGTGGCTCTATTAATTGATAACCCGGCCTTGAAGGGCGAGATCTTCTCGCAGAATGTGATTTCCCGGGTCCAGTTTATGCTCTATGACCCGAAACCGCAGCTCCGTTCGGCTGCTTATAGAATCTTGAGGTACACTTGTGCTAACCAGGAAGCCCTACAGCACCTTATCCACCTGAAGATCCTTATATTCCTTATCGTGTCATTATCCACGCAGGCGCCGCTTCTTGAAAAAGAAGAGGCTCTAAAATTGATCCGTGAGTTCTTGAATATTCCCAATGGTGCTAATTACTTGTCTATTGGTATCATCAAGGCATTGGTGGCATGTGTAGATCATGAATTTGATGAGGCTCCGCAAGCGGAATCCGACCTCCATTCAGATAGCAGTTATGGGTTTATTCGAATGTGCATCGAGACCATTGCGGAAATTGCTGTGCTCAAGCCTGATATTGCGTTCTATGGAGGAGGCTTGAGGCTTCTAATCCACTCCATCATCAACGGCAACGTCGAAATATCCATCTCATGTACCATCACCATGCTCACCCTTCTTGATATACCCGAAGCTCGGCTCTTTCTAAGAAACGGCTTTGATTTGGACTCGCTTACCTCGGTGTTCACATTGTTTGAGGATGACGATGAAGGGAAAATCCCCGATACCAAGAAATATTACAACAAGGCATTGAAGATCTCTTTTTTGCTCTCCTTTTTCTTGAAAACATGGACTGGGCTTATATGTTTTTCGCATGACCTCTTCAACCCCATCAAAATGCTCGTGTCCAACTTGAAGAAGAGAAATTCAAAGTTGCGCAGCATCATTTTGGATTTGATCCTCGACTTGCTCCACATCAAAAGTCTTCCTTGGCTCGAGGACTCTTCTATAGGCGATTTGCTCACCGGCATCCAAGCATACATGAATAGTGGGGGCTGTTCCGATGGCACATACACTCCTCGATTCGATTACCACCCCATGAATCCTCAAAGTTTCGAGTTCTCCATTGTCTCTCATTACCGAGGTCTTCTTTTGAAGATCTTCATCAACTGCGAGCTACTTCCCAGTCTCTTTGAAATCGTGAACCAAAATAGATGTGAGGAGAACACTTCCAAAGCCACGTTCTTACTCACCAACATCTTCGAGCTATGCACTACTTTGCTACCCCCTGAGTTCTACAATGATCACATTTTGGTGGCTTATAGCTCCAGGCTTTCATTGACGTCGCTCAGCAAAATCGAAGCTGCTACAAAGATACGACAAAAGGAATCCGGCTCCGGTTCTTATCTGGAAATCAAAAGCATTGTCAAAGATTTGACCTTGGAGCATCGTATTGCCATGACAGATAACGTGTTCAAAACTCTCATTATGAACACCAAAGTTCTCGCTCTGAAAGACTTTTATGACTGGGATTTGCCTTCGTTGTCACATTTATTCTCGGGTCCTTTAAGAAATCCTCAGCGGTTTGCGGAGCTACAGGAAAAGTTCCCCCGGTTCTTGAAGGTGTTCTTTCTGTTCTTGCGGCCATTCAAGTACAGGTTCAGTACATTAGCTCTCAACTACAGCATCAAAAACCCGCGGCTTAAAAAGCCCAAAGCTGTGATCAATGTGGGTGCGCAGCTCTTGGAGTCTCTTCTCTGTCACGATGAAGGGGCAAAACTCATTGCTACCAACAAACTTATGGCACAGATCGCAGAGGCTTTTGCTCAGGTGGATCCCTTCAGTGGAATATCGAGTAAGGACCCGATTCTTTCTCGAAAAAGGTTGGAAAACACCCTTTCTGTTGGATATGTTAGGTTCATTGGGATTTTTTCGGGCAATTCCCGTGGCCTAGAGATTTTGGAGCGGTGGCAGTTCTTCCAAATCATTATGAATATCATTCAAGGAAGTCAGGGCAGCGAAGACAACAATTACTTGATATGCAATATTCTCAATAACCTCAACTACACATTGAACAGTCCCACTCGGATATTGCTAGACCAAGCATTGAACAATTCCAATTCCAAAATCAAAATGTTCGCTCTTGCAAATGTGTTGCCCAAAATATCGCAGTTTGAGGAATGTCAGGGTTTATTCATACGTTCCTTGGTCACCTTACTTTATGACGCGTCTGAAGAGGTAGTGGACAAGTCTATTGAATTCTTACATGAACATTTCATCATAAAGAACAATCTCGAAAAGATCGATATGCTCTTGGAGTTGCGCCCTAATGCAACTATTCTATCACGGTCCAAATTGGGCAGAGCTTTGCTTCTCGAGTTTTGCACTACCCCTCTTGGGTTCCGATTCCTTGAACAGAACGGATACATCGAACGGAAGTTTATGGCAAGCGTCAAACAGCTCCAGTCTTTCGAATACCTCGATGCAATCGAGCATTCGCTCAAATCTCAGTTTTATCCATACTTAGCTATGTCCTCAATGGCAGGCAACAATGAGGGCTTGCAACATTTCTTCAAGTATCTTCTTGCAACTGAAGAAGGCTTCAATTTCTTTAATAGCAAAAGGTACATTCTCGACGAGATCATTGCCAAAATCAAACAATTGTGTTGCAGGCTCAACATAATTGATAATGATACACGCTACTCGGACACTGGCTCTGGAAAATACTATGAATCTTCAATATTCCAGAGTGTTGATCTAGATTCTTTGGCCACACCTGTGGAAACTAACATTCCGAACTACCTGAGCGACAGCCCATTCTATTTTGGAGAAGAAAAGTTGAGAGAGCCACCTTTGTACGAGAGTTTGGAAGAGTCAATATCAACCGATCAGCTCTCCAGCCAGGTGTTGCCCACCAATACTCAATCAGAGTATCTTTTGAGACGGCTCAAGCAGTACATCTGGGTATTGGGAGAAGTTCTTTCATCCAAATATGGAGTGCAAATCTTGGAGCCCATGTACACCTCCAACTTGAGTGGTGGGCATATAGTTGACTACTTGAAGCGGATCTTCGAGAATTCCAGCAGTTGGCAAATCCGGGGTTTGGCATTTTACCAATTCGGTAAGATGGCTGGCACCGTTGAAGGTATCGAGCTTCTTGACGAACTTGATTGGGTGTCGTGGACATCACGTGGCCCGACCAAACAGTCATTGGCATATCCGAAATTCATGCAAGAAGACAGTTTCACCAAGGTGGAGATTCTCAATCCCTACAACGATGCAACATACTATTCCTTATTCAGCATGGATAAGGCGATACAAGTCAACAACTACCTTGATTTGGAGGACGAGGTTATCATTGAAAACTACGAGGAAATCGACGAAAAGGTTTTGAGCTTGATCAATTATTTGAGTTCCGTACTAGGGCGCATTGAAAAGAAGGCCCGCAAGGAATTGCTCCGCATTAAAGGAGAGAACCCAGAAGTGTTTGCTAATCAAAACTTGTTTTTGAAAACCATCCGACTCATTGATCGAGGCAAGTTCAAACACAAGAGACGGGTTTTCATATTTGAGTTGTTCGATACCATCAAGATCATGGAGAGCTTGGTCAAAAAGGACAGGCACAATTCGTCCTCCAGAAGGCTGGGGTCATGAATGCAGACTATATCAGGTGAGAAGTAAATGAAAGAAAGGGCAAGCCCCACTTAAGCAGGGTCTTTTGCACGGCGACGTCGTTTGTTTGTAGATTCCTCAAAGTATTCTCGTACGCCTTTGGCCTTCACCACAGCAGGATGGAATTTAGATATCACGAGGTTGGAGAAGTTTCTCCGGGTCCACATATCAGTGTCCTGAGGATTCATCTCCACCGTATCTAGTTCGTCATTGGAGAGTTCTGGGATCATCTCGTTCACAGCTAGATCCACTAGGCTTGATGGCTTCAAAGGAATGTTTTTTTCATCTTCGCCAGCCGCTATTTTGAGTGCCAGCGAAAGTTCCTTCTCTAGAGCAGGCTCTTTCTTGATGACGGCAGAAATGCGATCGTGGTCTATGGTGAAATCCACCTCGTCGTCGTCCGAATCTGCAAGCAAGTCAAGAATGGCATCAATGCGTCTTTTATAGTGGTAGAGGGTTTTTCGCTGCGCTTTCTCTGTGATGAAGAGTTTCTGGGACTTGGAGTAGGCAAGGTGGTATTTTTCCTGGAGGTCTGCATACACCTTACTATAATCAAGAGTTTCTGAATTTTGATCTTTCACGTCGTCCAGCTCGCTTTTTCCTGCGTCTGCACCCAGCAGTAAGATCTGGGACGGTTTGGTTTCCATGCTATCAGGCAACGAGAGAGCCTAGTGGTGTAGATCAGTCAACACTGTGGGTCACATGATGCGCACTCCACCTTGTCTAAACATTGAATACTTGGAATAGCACTGGAGTACCACCCTAAAACAGTGAAATGGTCAAATAAAAAAATTCAAAAAAGGACTAAACAATATAGACGGGATCTGCTGTTTATATGTAAGAAATTTAAAAAAGGGTTTGTAGAATTCATTCGGTTAAACCGTACCTGGTACGATATTATAGTGGATACTGCTCACTATGTAGTTTGTAGTTTACGCATAGATGTTCGAATTTGGGGAGAATTCCAGCCAACACTGAAGGGGCTAGAAATAACACCAAATAGTACTATCATACTATCTAAGGACAAGAAAAAATAGTAAAGCATAAAATAAAAAATAAGAAAAAAAAAAAGAATGAATAAAGACTCTCTACACATTGAAATTACACGAACATCAATTTTTAAAAACCCCATTTATGTTCCGTCTCTTGAAGTCTAAGTTAATCGTCAACCTAATACCTTAAGTGCTCATTCTGAGCATGAGTGCGCGCACCCTATAGACATTGCCTGCACTGACAAGCAACGCGTCTCCCTCCACCGTTTCCTTAACACACGTCTCTATACCGTCAAGCTGCCATGTCGATCGTGTCGTTACTAGGAATAGAGGTGTTGAACAACCCCGCCAAATTCTCCGACCCCTATGAGTTTGAAATCACCTTCGAATGCTTGGAGCCCTTGAAGGAGGACTTGGAGTGGAAGCTCACCTATGTTGGTAGCTCACGGTCGCTAGATCATGACCAGGAATTGGACTCCATCTTGGTGGGGCCTGTGCCCGTTGGCATCAACAAGTTTCTTTTCCAGGCCGACCCGCCGTCCCCCGAATTGATTCCTGCCAGTGAGCTTGTCAGTGTGACCGTTATATTATTAAGTTGCTCATATGCTGGCAGAGAGTTTGTGCGGGTTGGCTACTACGTCAACAACGAATACGACTCCGAAGAATTGAGGGAAAATCCCCCCGCAAAGGTCCAAGTGGAGCACGTGGTGAGAAACATCTTGGCCGAGAAGCCCAGAGTCACGCGTTTCAACATTGTCTGGGATAACGAGGACGCTAATCCTGACCAGTATCCTCCCGAGCAACAAGTAGACGAGGAGGAAGAAGAAGAGGAGGAGGAAGAGGAGGAAGAGGAAGAAGAAGAGGAAGAAGAAGAGAATGCTGATGGAATGGACGACATAGAAAAAGAGGAGGAGTTGGTCGATGAAGAAGAGGACCTCGAGGAAGATGTGAATGACGCAGAGGAAGACCTTGAAGAGGACATTGATTTGGACGACAACAAAGACGGACTTTCAAAGAAAGACGAAGCAAGTGGCGCATCCACGCCGAAAGACAAGGCTGACTCGTAGTATAGCTTAATGACACTATAGTTCTAGGTATATCCTTTGTATTATATAGATCTACGCATGTCTTAGTGTCGGTCATTATCATTAATAGCACAGTTCGCTGATGATCTTGTTGATCACCTGGCTGAGATTGTCAATATTCGACTTGTCGAAAATAGATTGTTCTATCCGGGCTACCCATTTGTCCGGATGCCATCGTAGCCTTTCTTTCTTGAGAAACCCAAGCTTGTCTTGGCCTTGCAAGATGTAGTCGTAAAACAGCAAAACAGACAGGCCATCGCTGATCAAGGCATTCATCTCGCTGTTACTGAGGTTGCGCTCAAAGTGGGCGTGGAGGGGTAGTTTATCGGTGGAGTTCATGTATGATTCCATGAGCTCATCTGCATCAGAGGTGTCGTTGCTGGGCCCTAGATATGGGTCGTTGATCCTCTTATCTGCAAAATGCACACTGGTATCGTTTTCATCCATAAGGCCAGCTGCAGATACAGGGAAATCGCCAATGATCTTATACTTTCCAGCAGAAAACTCCTCAAACTTATTGGAGTTGAGGGCGGTGGTGTAGCTTCGAGCAGAGTGACCATAGTAAGGTACCTCACTGGTAGGACGCGACTGAGGAGTCTGGTATTTGAATTTGGAGCTAGGCTTGACAAATCGGTAGCCATTGACCTCCTCATCAGAGGCTTCTTTATAGGTCTGCGGAGACGCAGGCCTAGAATTGGCCGGAGTCGACAGACTTATAGGAGTCGAGTTGATAGTACCTTTCAGATGAGGGAACTTGGCCGACATGAAAGAATCGTTAGGAGTTTCATGGTCAGACTCGTCCTCTCCAGCATCGTTTAACTTGCTTAAAAGAGGTGCATCCGAAGCAGAAACCTTTCTGGAACTAGTAAGATCGAGCACCAGTCGAGACAATCTTGAAGGCTGCGAAGGCGTGTGTTCAAAAGAAGTGTTGTTGACCTTCATTTTCTTCCGGGGTATAGGGCATGGCGTGGAGTCCGAGGCCGAGAAGCTGCCTTTGAGAATGGAGTCAGTGGTTTCATTCCCCGCAATTCCCGACATGTCATGGGTCGAGTTGTGCGGAATAGTTGTATCAACAGGGATAAACGACGACGTTAGGTCCATGGCTATAGGGGATTCGGTGTGTTTCCGCTTGCGGATGAACTTAGGACCTGCAGAAGCCGCAAGCACATCGGTCTCGTTGGCAGAACACGTGTCATCTGAAGAAGAGTACAGGGAGCCGGCTATAGTCTGATTTCCAGCATCAAAGTTGGAGCCGTCAGAGTCGTCGCCAAAGTCATCTGCATGGCGTTGGAGGTGGCCCGAAGAGGGAACGTGCTTATCGGATTGAGATAGGTGCAAGTTATCAAGTTTTTTCAAAGGAGAAGTGAACAAGACTGACTTGACGTGACTGACGTGAAGAGGCGTGGAAGCAGCGCTCAAAAGATCTAGTCGCTGATCGGCCGCATCCAGCTCATCTATACTGGTATCCTGAGCAGACAACTTATACCAGGGCGCCAGGCCCGGAGGAGAAGACGACGTGATGGGCTGTCCAGGAGACAGGTGATCTAGAAACGGGTAGTTCATCTGAGAGTTCCGATTGATCGGTCGGGGCATGAGTAGAACGTGTTTAGGAGTGTAGTGTAGTACAATGTGAAGGGAAACAAGATGTTTATTTACCTGACGCGCACCTCCGTGCACCGGGTAAGAGATTTGCAAGGGTTCTAGTCCAGTCAGCATATTGAGAGAAACAAGACAAGAGGATTGGGGAGGTGAATTTTGACCAAGCAAGTGATGTGTGATGGAGTAATGTTTTAAAGTGAAATGACAGATTTTCAGATATTTTTATTTGACAATGAAAACGTTGGAATGTGGAACGTCTTGAGCACATCCAATGAGACCATAGCACCCTGAAACTCACTGCGGTGAGTCCCCACGGCCAAGCATCACAGCAATGCTCCACATTAGCAATCGTACTGGTCATGTATAGCCATTGATTACAATGCTCAGGTCATCGTTGTCACTACATTACCTTAATGAATATAGTACATGGCATTATGCGTAGGTAAGTGAAACAGTACACATTCACACACTCTCGGTATCTCACTCAATTCTTAAATATCTCATCAAAACACACCGACACCGTACACACCATAATGCCTATAACACCCAAAAACCCTAATTCAAACATCTACTTCACCCACCAATTAATTTTATTTTAACTAGAATACTACATTTATTTTATATGGCAACTAATATTTGTTGACACCTTTTGATACATTTCAATACATTTCAATACATTTCAATACCTTTTGATACATTTCAATACATTTCAATACCTTTTGTTAGATTCTTGTTGAACGTATTGTACTATGTTAACTATTTATCCGTTGATGGTTCCTCAGCAAGAGGAACCAGCGCGATTTATATAGCTTTTGAAGAGAAACGTCGCAGTGAAAACTCTTCACCAAGAACAATGGCGATGATTGTTCTTGGCATCTTCGAAAAAGGGCCATCATTGTTGATGGTCGAACGCCGTGGGACGGCGTTCGTAGTAGCCCTAAATAGGATCGGGCAGAGAGACTTTCTAATCCCTCCATAGGTAGGTTACTACCCATGGCGGATCTGACACCTTTTAATACATTTTAATACATTTTAATACATTTTAATACCTTTTAATACCTTTTAATACATTTTAATACATTTTAATACATTTTAATACATTTTAATACATTTTAATACATTTTAATACATTTGTTGTGATTAGTCCTATGGCAGGTGGCCTGGTGTGGAGCCGCAGTCAAGAGTGAGGGCTTCGGACTTTTCTGCCTCGATAAGCGAGCACGCAACTTCGGCCATCTCTCGCACGACTGACCTAGCAACCGCAGCAAATGCCAGTTAGAACCCACTAATTAGACAAATTAGACAATAAAAAAGCTTTGGGTAGGTGTATAAAATATTACAAACAGTACTAGACAAAAATAGACAAGACTAGACAGTACGGCACAATATTAGACCGTAGTAATGGATATTCTGTCTCCCCTGCCTTTCTCCTTGGAAGCTTATCGCGCGAGCTCTTATCGGGTTTTGCTACCCACGTGCCACGCTGCGCGAGACCAGCCTCGCTTCTGGGTGGATTTCACTTGCAATTGCCACAGCCTCTCATCTCTCCAACTCCTCCACACTATGCTCAACCTACTATCTGATGTGGCACTTTCCGTAAGGGACTCAGTGCCGTTGAACCCAAACTTGTCGTTTGGCGCCATCAACCTCCTTACCTTCGAGGCGGTGCTCCAGGTGGTGATTATTTGCATCGGTGGCTTTCTCGCCGCCAGATCCGGCTTGCTCACCACTTCGGGCCAGAAAGTCATTTCGGCCTTGAATGTGGATCTCTTCACCCCGTGCTTGGTGTTCACGAAGCTCGCTTCCTCGCTCTCCGTCTCCAAGTTGGACGATATCTTGATTATTCCCGTGCTTTTTGTGTTGTCCACCGTGACTTCCTACTGCTGCTCCCGGGTGACCTCCCGCCTTTTTGGCCTTAATGCGCCGGAGCTGGACTTTGTGACTGCCATGGGTGTTTTTGGCAATTCCAACTCGCTCCCGGTGTCTTTGACCTTGACTTTGGCCGCCACGTTGCCGGACTTGTTATGGGACCAGATCCCGGACGACAACTCCGATAAGGTGGCCTCTCGCGGTATCTTGTACCTCTTGATATTCCAGCAGTTGGGCCAGATTCTCCGTTGGTCCTGGGGCTTCAACACACTTTTGAGAAAGCGTTCTCAAGTTGAGCTTTCCACCTATGCCGATGAAGTGGCTGACCCTGAAATCTCCGAAAGAACCCGCCTCCTTGATGATGGTGCGCTTCGGATCGACACTCCAAACACCCTTGGACAGAATGATACGTTGGACTCCACTGCATCTCCAAACGATTCCGATGAAGAACACAACCAAATGATTAAAACGATCAGTGGTTCTTCAAGCATTTACTCCACTTGGATCGGCAAGAAGTGGGTTGCCTTTGCGGAGTCTAGATCCGTCCAAGGCTTCTTAAGATTCATGAATCCTCCGTTGTATGCTATGGCATTGTCCATTTTCATTGCTACGGTGCCTGCTTTACAAAACATGTTCTTTGAACCGGACACTTTCGTCAACAATACAATTACACAGGCCATTAGGCAGTTGGGTTCTGTGTCGATCCCTTTGATCCTTATTGTCATGGGCTCGAACTTGTATCCTTCAGCTGATGTGCCTCCAGCATCTCGCAACTACAAGAAGATGATTATCGCCTCATTGCTCTCACGCATGATTCTTCCGTCGTTTGTGTTGTTGCCACTCATCGGTGCATGCGTGAAGTTCATCAATGTGTCGATTTTGGACGATCCTATCTTTTTGATTGTTGCATTTGTTCTCACGATTTCTCCTCCAGCCATTCAACTATCGCAGATCACGCAGTTGAACAACATTTACCAGAAAGAAATGGCCGGAGTGTTGTTCTGGGGTTACGTGGTTTTGACCTTGCCTACGACTATCTTCATTGTGGTGACCAGTTTGGAGGTGTTGAAGTGGGCCGAGTAGGATAGGTGCCGCACCAATAGATAGTATTCAAAAGGTCTTTGTGTCAGCCATGACAAACTCAAACCCGAACATCATAGAAAAACCTCCGAAGTCGTAAAGATTCAATACTTATAGAGAATCACCATTCACAAAAAAAATACACGATGTAAGATCCAAGCTCGTAACAGGTGACGTAAGCGTTTTGAAGGCAGCAGCGCTGGATGCAGTACAATCTGGACTAAGCGAAGACGATGAAATTGCGATATCTTTTTATCGCACCTACTACTTATCATTGTCCTTAACTCCCATTACAGGGGGTACCCAAAATTCTTTTACCCAAAAAAAAAAAAAAGAAAACTCCGTACCTCTTTAACCAATTACAGCACCCCAAAGTGCACAATTCAGAGCAGCCAGCAACAAAGCTCGGAGTTCCCTAGAGTTACGAGGACAGCGCCATACCAGACCAAAGATAATACACAAAAAGCACAAGAACCATGGTCAAGGCACGCAAATTAGCCATGGTCGGGTCGCGGGCCGTGGGCAAGCTGTCGATGACGGTACGGTTCGTGGAGGACCATTTCGTGGAGTCGTACTACCCTACGATCGAGAACCAGTTCTCCAAGACCATCACATACAAGAACCAAGAGTACGCCATAGAGATCTTGGACACCGCCGGACAGGACGAGTTCTCGATAATGACGGAAAAACACTTGATTGGCATCCACGGGTACTTGTTGGTGTACTCGGTGACGTCACGGCAGTCGTTTGAGTTGATAGAGGTGATAAGAGACAAGATATTGAATTCCATGGGCATGGACTCCATCCCGGTGGTGTTGGTGGGCAACAAGTGCGACTTGAATTTCCAGAGGCAGGTGGAGACCCACGAGGGCGAGGCGTTGGCCCGCAAGTTCAACTGTGGGTTCTTGGAGACGTCGGTGCGGGACAATGTGAACATCAACAAGTCGTTTGTGACGTTGGTGGATGAGATCGAGCGGATCCAGAACCCGGGCGTGCCCAAGGAAGACAAGTGTGTGATTATGTAAGTGACTTTTAATGACCTGCTACGACACCAACTGTAGGACAAGGCAAAGAGTGGGATGTGAACGTGGGTGGGGGCACGTGAGGACAACTGTACGTTACAGAGCAGAGCAGAGCATCGATTACTGAGAGATAGAAGGAGAGCCAAATGCCTATATTGTGAAATACATACATTAAAAACAACAGCGGTCGCAGGTCCCGATTCCGACCCGACTCGAGCCCAATTTCCCTTTTTTAAATTCCGTGATACTGTATACATCTACGACATTGTGAGTTGCAATGGTGGAAGCATCACCCCACCACATCTGGGGTCGGTGGTCCTGCACGCCGCGCCCACCCAGCACCTCCAGCCAAAGGCGGCCCCGGAACGTCGGCACCAGAAATACCAGCATCGTCCATCCCCAAGCACACAAGCACCCAAAAATATAGAAAATTCAAGAACTAACAAAATAGAGAAATGAATAGATAAAGAACCAAATCATTGCAGTATCTATTTTCCCCTAGATTCGTCTGCACCTGCCCGTAATTCTCCCCCTTTGCAAATTTATCCCCAATTTCTCTGACAATAAAGCCCATCTCTAGAGAGTGACCCACTTTGCCAGTAGTGCATCTCAGTGCGCCAGAAATTAGCCACGCACAGCAGGCAGCGCTGAGGTTCAGCAGTATTGTTGGATGGCACGTGCGAAGTTGCGATTTCCTGGATGCAATGTTGTAGGGCCCGGCCACGCTATATAAGGGCCCCGGTCCGCCACACCAAAACCGTTCTTCCCCCACAATTATCTTCACTATGGCTGACGTTCCTAAGGGTACCTTGAGATTGGGCTCCACTGCCCCAGACTTCACTGCCGACACCTCCAACGGCAAGATCTCGTTCCACGACTTCATTGGCGACAGCTGGGCCATCTTGTTCTCGCACCCGGACGACTTCACCCCCGTGTGTACCACGGAATTGGGAGCCTTTGCCAAGTTGCAGCCTGAGTTCGAGAAGAGAAACACCAAGTTGATTGGTCTCTCGGCCAACGGCACCGAGTCGCACAAGGCCTGGATCAAGGATATCGATGAGATCACTGGCTCCAAGTTGTCTTTCCCCATCATTGCTGATGCCGACAGAAAGATTGCCCATGCCTACGACATGATCGACTATCAAGATGCCACCAACGTCGATGACAAGGGCGTTCAATTCACCATCAGATCCGTGTTCATCATCGACCCAAAGAAGAAGATCAGATTGATCTTGTCGTACCCTGCATCTACTGGTAGAAACACTGCTGAGGTGTTGAGAGTCTTGGACTCTTTGCAAACGGGAGACAAGCACAGAATCACCACTCCAATCAACTGGGTTCCTGGAGACGATGTCATTGTGCACCCATCTGTGACCAACGAGGAGGCCAAGACCTTGTTCCCCAAGTTCAGAATCATCAAGCCATACTTGAGATTGACTCCTTTGGACCCTAAGCAGGAGTAAAAATTTGTAGAGAAACGAATTAACTGATCTAATAATAACTTTTCAAGAACTCCGTTGGTCAATCGACGAACCCATTGGTCAATTGATGAATGGCATTGGCCAATTGGTGAATGTCATTGGCCAATTGGCCCATTCGCTCTGATGTAGTTCTTGCTACTATATTATTATAGTATTGTAGAAGGTGCGCACCTCTCTGCACATTTCACACACCACCAGAGAGCTCCTAGTCCATACACTACACTTACCCCTGTATTCACCATTTGATTTCTTCCACTAGAATGTTCCTAACAACTCTAAATCACCCAAAAACCACAATTCAACTTTATTTCCAAATTCTTTCCAATTTGCCCCTAGATTTTTTATTACTTTCCCCATTCTCTATACACGCTCCATTCACTATACACTCTCGACTCACTCTTCACTATAGACCTTACTGAAAATCTGGAGCGCGCGGTTTGGTGCACCACAATATACTCCATACTTCCGGGCCACTGCTACACCATGAACTACAAATGGCCCCACAAAACCTTGTTGCATACTCCGAGAAGGAGAATCGCCTCCATATCCTGCACAAAACAAACCCTTCGAAATCCCCATGCCTGTATATTGGCTGCTCGGCCGATGTCACCCTCCAGTATTCCCCTATATAAGCTGGATCTCATGGGCAAGCAGAGCAAGGGGAAACTCCCGGACAACAATATAAAATCCCACCAAATGTACCCGAACCGAAGGAACCAAAGGGCGCCAATCCGATTATCCCAAATAGTCTTTTTTTCCGACCACCAAAGTATCCAGCAAGAACAAGAAAATCAGCGGAGAACCACTAACCTAGGTGCCATGGTGGACCTTCTCCGAGAACATGTGCCCATGCTCGTCCAACACTCGCTCCCCAAATCCATGATTCTGGAAGATGTGCTTCTACGAATTTGCCCCTCACATTTCGACCTGATCAATGCATATTTGCCCAATATCCGGGGTCATGTGTCGTACTATGCTACGTGCAAGGCCGCACAGTTGTTTCTCACGTCGTTGATGCTCAACCCCAAGGCCCATTTACACATCGAGCTGATCCGGACGTCCAAGAACGCCGACCATGGATGTTGCTTGGCCCACTCCACCAAAATCTATGTTCGCTGGTCGACGTGCTCTGAGGGCTGCCCCCACCTCGTGCAGGAGGACCCACTGAAGCTGGACTTTAACTCCTCCACGTCCAACGCCAAGTTGGGCTCTCACAGCTGGTCTCGCATTGATGCCGGTGAATTCTCACAGAAACTGGACTGGTCCATTACGAATTCCATTTCCGATTTGGGCAAGGGCATCATTGGCTTAACCAAGCACGATTCGCAGCTCGAGAGAAAGATTCTGGGCGTATTCATTTTCGAACTCAATGAAGAAAACGATCAAATCGCCGTGCATACGGTGGAAGACATGAATATTATTGAACGCCACGAGGAGCTGAACGTGGGCGACAAGCTACGCGTATGCTGATTGCTTCGTGTGTTGTACTACAATGGCTCGAGATTTCTCATGTATATAGTTCCCTGTACAATACACACTCATAAAATCTCCTCTAGCGTTGCTCGAAGCAGTTTTTCCTGTGAACCTTCAAGCAATAGAAGTGCCTGCTTGGCTAAGAAAATAGCGCGTTCCCTCCTCTTGGAGTCCTTACCCTCTGTGAAGATCTTGTTCCACCAGGGTGCATCTTCATTCTCAACCAATAACTCCAGAAGATTGGATATCAACTCCAACTGCTTACTCAAGAGTTTCTTTGTTTCGAACAAAGCTCCGGCCAACCGGACTTGTAGATAGATCACCAATAGTAGAATAAACAAGACAAACCATATGCCCATTCCAATCCACTCACTGGATTTAGGAGTGTCCAGCAGAGTGTGCTTCACCTCAACAGGAGCAGATTTGGCTTTCAGTTCCTGGAAGACCTCCACCTTCTTCTCCAATTGCGTGGTTACCTCTGCAAGCTCCTCAGACAGCACTTCGACGAGCTCAGTATGGCCATGGACCTCTTTCTTCAAGCTGTCAACGATGCTTTTGTTGACAGCCGTTTGACCGGCTAAAGTCAGTTTTTCAACGATGTTTTTGATCCATGAACGCCCGGTCCACTTCACGTAGTATGCAATGCGTAAGTTGGTGGTGCTCTGCTCACCCCATGTTAGGTAGTATCGCGTCCTAACACTGAATGAACCACCCGAAGGCACATCGGGTGTGACTGTAGTAGATAGGACCACCACGCTGGACTCGTAATCTGCATTCTCGATGAGCTCCAGCACACAGCACTTGGTGGACTTTGGACCCAACGAGTACCCCAATGGTCTTCTGTAGGAGTAGGTCCGCTCCAACTTGGTGGAGTCTTCTTGTGAAGGCTCAAAGTCGCCATATTCGGAAACTTCCGTTGCACCTTGGTCCTCAAGAACTTGCTTGTGAAAAGTCAGGTTTTCTCTGCCAAAGAGAATCTCAAACACTAGTCCCATTGGACACTCAATATTTTCATTGATCACTTCAGTTTCATCCTGTGAATCCTCGTAAGTTGTGGTGATGGATGTTGGCAGATGAGAATCTGGGCCTGGGTTGCGGTATGAACTACTGTCTTTCACTCTCCGAATCTTGGCTAAGATGACCTCTGTTGTTGCATTATTTGGTTCTGCATCATCTTCTTGCTGTAGAACTTCAGCATCCTCGGAACTCCATTTCTCCTCTGGATGGACCACCTCATCAATGGATAAGATGTAATCTGAGATCTGCTTATCAGCACCCACGATCTTGGTATTGGGATTGGGATTTAGGTTAAGCTCCGACACGTCTTTGCCCGTGGAAGCCAGCCACACGGCCCGGATCAAGTCGTAAGTCGAGTCACGTGAGATGAAGCTTGCAAACGTATGTTTTGAGTCAGCGGTTTCGATTTGGATTCCATTGGGAAATAGCCCCGCCGTGGACTTCTTATCGATGCGGGTAATCTCGTCCAATGGAATCACCACGCTGGTCACCCACCCCAAGAGATTGGAGTTGAAGCCAACGCAATGCTCGGTGATGTAGATGCGGCCCTGGAGGAGGATTTCTCTGCTGAGAGCACAGGCAAAGTCGTCGATCAAGCGGTCGGTGAGATCCAAGCTTTTGAAGATCTGGTGGAATTCCACGTTCCGCTGCATCGTGGTATAGTGGTAGTTTGTGTCTTTGAACTTCTCCTCAACATAGAGTCTCGGATCAAACTTTTCTTCGTTCTCCAAAGCATGGTATGATGCACTTTGCTTGCGGCGGTTGGATCCTTTCCGGTACGCTATCACCTTGGGGTCGCCGGCATGGTTCTCGGAACCTTGGTTTGAGGCCGGTGATTGTACAGCCTCGAATTGTTTCTGGTAGAGAGGAGAAGACGGGTTGGTATCATCATTACGGTGAGAATCTTCACTCCGGCGGAAATCCCCACTCCGGCGGAGATCTTCACTCTTGCGATTCAAGTCCTCGGAGCTGGACTGCTGCTGCTGCTGTTGCCAGATTCGAATGGAGTTTCTGAAGTCCGAAGCCGGGGTCAATGGCGGCGAAGGATCTTCTAAGTCTGTGTTGGCCAAAGCATTGGTGGATTCCCTGGAGATGATGGAGTTTGCATCCTTGATGGTGGTTTGAGGGTTTGCCGGGGCCAGTTTCGGGTTGAAGGCAGGCAGCAAGCCAGTCAGATGACCCGAGCCCAGACCCGTGGTTTTGCCTTGTGCAGTCATAAATAGGGAGGCTCTGCTCAGAGTGTAGGAGTCAGAAAACGGTTCTGGCTTGGCTAACGAGTTCAACACAGACTCATCCGGAACAGAGGCCTTGGAGTCGAGAGAGGAATTTGCTCTTTTTGCATCATTTTCTGCTTTTGATTGCGCAAGCATCGCTAGCAAGTCAGTGACAGCCTCAAAGGAGTCGTGGTCCTTAGGCTGGGGTTCGGGAGGATCCGAAAACGAGTCCCGCGATGGAGGAAACGAGTATGACCAATCGTCATCGTCATCGCTCATGGGGCCTGGGGTATGGACAGATCGGGCTGGAAGGGGATAGACTGGGGTGGATCTAACCTAGTGTGGGTAAAGCAAGACCTGGCACTCCAAACAAGAAGACTGGACTAGACTGAGAATAAGAGACAGTAGACTGCAATGATAAACAATTATTTGCAATTGACAATTGAAGAGAGTGTGGATGGTATCGATTCTGCGGTGGAGTTTCGAATCGGAGTACCAAGAAAATGTAGGCAGTAAAGTAGAAAGGTGACGGAGAGGGTCTGTGGATCTATAGCTGGGGAAGAGTGGTGTCACGCGCTGGCATCTAGTGCGAAATGCACACAGCCTATTGCGACCGTCTACTCCCCATACCTATATTTAAACTACTCCATAAGCCTGAAACATATTTAATCAGATACCCACCTATTTTATATACAAATTTAGACCAACCTAATATTTTCTTCGAAGGCGGTCCGACATATATATGTGTTAATTTATATTTCATTATACTCAGTCAGTCACTCAGTCAGTCACTCAGTCAGTCACTGACTCACTATAGAATATACTCACTGTAGAATTATACTCACTATAGAATACACTCACTATAGAATACACTCACAATACACTCTCTACACTCACTATATTTACATGATCTACTATTCATATTCTTCTCTGTTCATACTATTCTTTGCTCTTCCTACATACAACTACCTACATATAATAAACACTTTTTTTTATCCTAAAGAAGGCTCAGCTGTTCCCCGAACTGTATCTCGTATCTTCGCACGTCGCACCTTCTCGCACAGTTTAGATTGTTGGGACACCTGCTCGTATACATCCCCACCCCAATCTTGTCTTTTATAAACCACCTTAATTTACCCCTACTTTATTAGCTTTAAAGGAGAAGGCCTATATGCAGTCCCTGTACCCAATTGTAGATAGATCATCCATAAATCTTCTACTTTTATGGCTTTGTTATTCTCTTTTGGCCGTATATTGTGAGTTTCTCACCGTAGCGTAAGTCGCACCTTCTCATCGGTTTCTTCATTCCCAATTCATTTTCCACTCATTTCTATATTCGAACCTCACATTCATATTGCAATAACATCACACCGTAGAATATCACAGAACACCAAATACCTATAATGATGGACATTTTTGCTGGAGTATAGTCCACTGTAAATATAGTCCACTGTAAATATATTCCACTGTAAATACAGTCCACTGTGAATATAGTCCACTGTAAATATATTCCACTGTAAATATAGTCCACTGTAAATATATTCCACTGTAAATATAGTCCACTGTAAATATATTCCACTGTAAATATAGTCCACTGTAAATATATTCCACTGTAAATATAGTCCACTGTAAATATATTCCACTGTAAATATAGTCCACTGTAAATATATTCCACTGTAAATATAGTCCACTGTAAATATATTCCACTGTAAATATAGTCCACTGTAAATATATTCCACTGTAAATATAGTCCACTGTAAATATATTCCACTGTAAATATAGTCCACTGTAAATATATTCCACTGTAAATATAGTCCACTGTAAATATATTCCACTGTAAATATAGTCCACTGTAAATATATTCCACTGTAAATATAGTCCACTGTAAATATATTCCACTGTAAATATAGTCCACTGTAAATATATTCCACTGTAAATATAGTCCACTGTAAA
The DNA here is from genome assembly GCA_002374735.1 of Metschnikowia sp. 13-106.1. NCBI lineage: Eukaryota > Fungi > Ascomycota > Pichiomycetes > Serinales > Metschnikowiaceae > Metschnikowia > Metschnikowia sp. 13-106.1. The sequence goes on from NLAL01000010.1 coordinate 207,076, forward strand.
TATATTCCACTGTAAATATAGTCCACTGTAAATATATTCCACTGTAAATATAGTCCACTGTAAATATATTCCACTGTAAATATAGTCCACTGTAAATATATTCCACTGTAAATATAGTCCACTGTAAATATATTCCACTGTAAATATAGTCCACTGTAAATATATTCCACTGTAAATATAGTCCACTGTAAATATATTCCACTGTAAATATAGTCCACTGTAAATATATTCCACTGTAAATATAGTCCACTGTAAATATATTCCACTGTAAATATAGTCCACTGTAAATATATTCCACTGTAAATATAGTGACTCAGTAATCAGTGAGTGTCAGTGTCAGTGGATCAGCATAGTCAGTCATTAATTCGAAATGCGAATTCATAGTGCAGGAGTCTATAAAAAAGATGTAGTGGATTTGTACTGTAGTGTTAGTACAGTGGTGGCGTAAATTGTAATAAATTCGGAGGTGTAATGTATATTCAAGTGCAATTGATTTGTAGTGAGGCTAGTGAGCTTTTGCAGTGAGTGTTCTTGTAGGAATAGACTAATGCTCTCTACTGGTAATTAGTCTTGAACAAAGAGATAGAAGCTGATAAATGATCATTCCAATATCTCTCAACACCCCATTCAAGAAAGCTGTGGTAACATCCATCTGTCTATAACCAAACCTTGCTTTACCGCAATGACTTACACCATTTTCAAGTTCTCATACCGTTACACAACGTCTTCTAAGTATAAGCTTGGAACCGGAGTCTAACTAGATTTGGAACATACTCTAGCAGTTTGTATGAGTGTATGAGTATAGAGTGTATGAGTTGGTTTTTCGCATACTCTAAACAACCAAACATTGGTCTTTTGGCTGGAGCAGGCGAATGTACCATATCCTTCCCAATCTTCATTCGGACATTATTACTCGAGTGCCGGAGTCTTTGGATTGGACACTGAACTTGAAGTGTTCATTTATAGTAGAGTTCTGGAGACTGTTCAGAGCTAAATTATGTATTTCAGAAAAATAAGATTGTTAGGCATTTGGTTCTGTTCATAAGTCTCTATATTGCACCCAATAGTTCGTACCTTATTCTGTCAGACATAACTGTTTTAGGATATAACTGAACTTTGTATCATCTTCTGACAAAACTTCTTTTCGTGATAGGAGTCTTTGCATTAAGATACACTACATCGTATCGATCGTAGTACTGAGTACCATGATAATACACACTACCCTACTGCTTATGTAAATACAACAGACTCCCACAAGAGACTTTTTGCCACCACCTGTTTTCTCTAGTCTGTGACTAGCTTACAATATAACTTACTATGCAAAGACGTATCTGCGAGAGGTGATGTCATGAAGTGAATACGTTTGGAGCTAGTAAGACCGAACTTCTTATACACTTTGATGCTCTCTTCTACTAGCCCATTGATATTTTTTTCATTTGATGCTCTCTTCTATTAACCCATTGATATTTTTTTCATCTGATGCTCTCTTCCATTAACCCATTGGTATCTTGTTCATCTGATGCTACTAGTAATATATGGTGCTTTTTAAAAGAACCGGCCATAACTTGTATAAACACACGTGCATTCTATGTCTATAGGTTCAGTACAGATGACGGTATAATGTGGAAAAGGACATGTGGCCTTCTCCAAATTACTACACCGATCACATTGTGTGTTCTTTAGCCTCATTAAAAACTTAATGAATCGTACCTAAAAAAAGTTCGCAGAGAACTTAGTGAAAAACGTTATGAGATATTGTGAAAGACATAATTAAGTGATGGATGAAAGAAATGTTAATTGGTACATCAGAGATGTATTCATACGAAATTAAAATAGCCACGTAATCCTTGGTCACCTGCTTTTCCAGCGTGGTCACGTACATTATTTTGGTTTCTAGAACAGTGATTCATCTACACCTTTATTCCAAAAAAGCATTTCGCACCCATTTTTCTTGCACCCATTTTACTCCCCTTTTGCTCCCACTAATTTACGCGCACTCACTGCTGTGTTCGCAACACCAACCAAGATCCAACGTTTGTAAACTTTGAGACATCTTGTACTGTGATAAGTACATTCATTGCATTGTAACCTCTTTTCTTACCCATTCCTTTGAAATATGCTTACTTTGTCTGAACACGAAATCGGAGAGCTCAGACTGTCTTTTATCTACATACCTAGTTCTTAGAACACCATGATCATACCTAAAGGAACACTATGGGTGTATTTGTGAAAGTAGACCATCCAATATGACTCTCAGTACAGTAGAGTAGTGTGTAGTGTTTAGTTGATAGTGTAGTTCATACTATAATAGTATAGTGTAGTTCATACTATAATAGTGTAGTGTAGTTCATACTATAATAGTGTAGTGTAGTTCATACTATAATAGTGTAGTGTAGTTCATACTATAATGTAGTGTAGTGTAGTGTGTATGACTGCGATTCTCGAAAACCTAAGCTACTATGCTCCATCAGCATACGCTTTAAGCACATTTGGTATTTAAACCCGGTATATTGAATCTGTGTCTCATGACACCATAGTAACACATAAAACGAAAGTAACTCCTGAATTTGTATTGATGCATTGGTAAGTATGGACAACTCTGGATAGTGCGCGAGGTATATTCCTACACTACTATGGAACTCATGTGAACTTGACTGCGTGCTTCTCTGCACCTCATTACTCATAATCTATACCGATTCCAAAACAACATCCTTAAACCCAGAGGAAACCTTCTTTCCCTTATCGTCGGTGGAGCCTTCTCCGTGCAAAGCCAACAAGGCCCCCAAGTCGAACTTGGGCTGCTTCAACAACTTGACCTTTCTGATGTGTACGTTTTGTAAAGGCAAGATGGATTGCGTGGACTTCTCGATCTCACGGCCAATCACCTCAGGGATCAACTTGGACGTCAATTGTGCCAACGTAACGTTGGAAACCTCTCTTTGCATGATCTCCATCATCTTCTTTCTGATCTCTCTCAACTTGGAGGATTTGGCGTACGAAGTCTTCTTGACCTGATTGGCTTGTCTCTTGGTGAAGGCAATGGCGAACACTCTCAAGACGTAGTCATCAGCGGTCTTAACGGTGACGTTGGCCTCAACCAAAGATTGCCATTTTCTGACCAAGGATCTCAATTTGTCAGAGGTGAAGTCCATGCCGTGGAAGTTGGTCAACAAGTTCTTGCCCTCAACTTCGTCCACTCTCAACTTGACTTTTCTGTACGAGTGGTCCTCAGAGCCTTGAAGGTCTGCAAGACAAACCTCCACCACACGGCCCTTCAAGCCATCGGCAGCGTTCTTCAAACCGGTGGACTTGTTGATCAAGGTCTTACCAACATCTCTTCTCTCGAAGGTGGTAGGGGCCTTGATGTCGTACCACTCTTTTCTGGTGAAAGGGTCGACGACTCTCTTTTTCATACCTTTCTTGCCCTTGGACAATCTCTTGTTTTTTCCGACAGCCATGGTGTATGTAGAAGAAGATTGGTAGAGTGGTGAGAAGTTTTTCACGGCTTTTTTAGTGCCTGCGCGCGTTTCCGAGGGTGCGACAATGACGACGCTGCCAATGGCTCTGTGCGCCATTTCCGAGGGCTAGCCCTAATCACGTGTGCGCACCAAGGGCTCCTCCACCACAAGAGACTGCCAATTTATAATTTATGACTGTAATCTGTAGTTTAGGCTACAGTCATACTTTATTAGACTGATATCCGTAGTTTATTAGCCTTATTAGACAATCCGTTGTTTACTAGACTATAGATTCTTCTGTAAATGTGTATCTCGACTTCTACCCAAATTCTTAATCACTTCCTTTCTACTGATGTTCTTTAGGATAGTTTATTCAACAAACATGTCCTCATGCTATATATACATAAATTACACCCATGGTGGGATAGAACTGAATTGCAGCTGTCCGAGCCATTCTTGACTATTTTGCAGCGCTTTTGTCCGTTTATTGGTTCTCTGGACGCAACTTTCTGACCTCCTTACCGACTTTCCAGATCTCCATGTCTCTGATGACCTTCAACTCCTCCTCGAACTTCTCTCTGTAGTCTGGGGCGGAGTTGAACTCCAAGGATCTCTTGGTCTCGGAACCGTTCTTGACCGACTCGTACAAGTCCTCGAAAACTGGCTTCAAGGCGTCCTTGAATCTTGGGTACCAGTCCAAAGCACCTCTTCTGGCAGTGGTGGAGCAGGCGTCGTACATGTAGTCCATACCGTACTTACCGACCAATGGGTACAAGGATTGGGTGGCCTCCTCAACGGTCTCGTTGAAAGCCTCAGATGGAGTGTGGCCGTTCTCTCTCAACACCTCGTATTGTGCCAAGAACATACCGTGGATACCTCCCATCAAACATCCTCTCTCTCCGTACAAGTCGGAGTTGACCTCTCTCTCAAAGGTGGTTTGGTAGACGTAACCAGAACCAATGGCAATGGCAATGGCAATGGCCTTCTCCTCGGCCTTACCGGTGACGTCGTTCCAGACGGCGTACGAGGAGTTGATACCTCTGCCCTCCAAGAACAAGGATCTGACGGTTCTACCGGAACCCTTTGGAGCAGCCAAGATGACGTCGACGTCGGCTGGGGTCTCAACCTTGGTCAAGTCCTTGAACACTGGCGAGAAACCGTGCGAGAAGTACAAGGTCTTACCCTTGGTGATCAAAGGCTTGATCTCAGCCCAGGTCTCCGATTGAGCAGCATCCGACAACAAGTTCATGATGTAGGTACCCTTCTTGATGGCCTCGTTGACAGGGAACAAGTTCTCACCTGGCACCCAACCATCCTCAATGGCAGCCTTCCACGAAGCACCGTCCTTTCTAACACCAATGATGACGTTCAAACCATTGTCTCTCATGTTAAGACCCTGACCGTAACCTTGGGAACCGTAACCGATCAAGGCCAAGGTGTCGTCCTTGAAGTACTCGGCCAACTTCTCCTTAGGCCAGTCAGCACGCTCGTGCACGGTCTCCTCGGTACCGGCAAAGTTGATGTTCTTGACACCGCGAACAGCCATAGGGGCAGCACTCTTGGCCACAACTCTAGGAGCTTGTCTGGAGGCCAAGGCGGCGAGGGTTCTCTTGGCGGCGACCTGCTTGGCGGCGTTGGATGAGGCCTGGCGGGCTAAACGGAGGGTAGCGTTTCTAAAAGACATTGTGGGAATGGAATATGTAGAAAGGAAATTGGGGTGAGGAAAAAAGCGGATCTGGGGCTTTATATATCTTGCGTCGGTGAAAAAAAGGCGCGGTGTGCATACGGCGCCCCTCGTGTTTCGATTCCGGTGTAGGCCCGCGAGCGCTCCCCGGTTTGAGTCATACCGGAACAGGCCCTTAGTTACGGATCAGCGGGGCCACCCCGGTGACACAGCATGTTTGGAGTACCACAGATTTCCTTAACTATTAACTATTATTGTATATTTTCATGCATTATGAGTTTTTTGAATATTGATAGTTTCTGCCAATCATGTCTCTGTATTTCTTTTTTTTTTCTTTTGCCTGGTGTTCATTGGCCTGTTCACGTCACGTGACTTGGAGCAAGTCGGGGGTCTTTCTGGACTGGCTCCACACACCTCACGCACCACTTCCGGCCGAGCGCATGGTCCAGTCCGCTCCTCTCCACTGCGACTCCTCCTGCGCGGCGCTCTTATCTATGCCTAATGCCGTAGATCCTGGCTGCAACACTTGCTCGCTAAGCAACAGTTTTCATTGGCCCTGGATTCGATAACCTGCCCCAACAGTGAGTATTACTCATATACTCTATACTATTGTCACTTCACTGCAACTATGATTGTTTCATGTCGGACTGGACTCCACTGTATACTGTACTCTGTGTATTCTAGTATCCACTGTACGCTCACTCACTTTCACATTTTCCACTGTCATACTCTAAGTCGTTTTGAATCACTTTAAGTCATACTTTTTTGTCATACTTTTCTGGCATACTTTCTGTAATACTTTACTGTCATACTTCTCTGTCATACACATAGTTCTATAGTGCCATCTTAGGATGTTGGATTTACCATATTGTTCGACCAGTACTCTACTCCCATACTCTAGTTATTACTCTGTATTACTCTGTATTACTCTGTATTACTCTGTATTACTCTGTATTACTCTGTATTACTCTGTATTACTCTGTATTACTCTATATTACTCTGTATACTGACTACTATACTATCATTATATTGCTGTACATACTACCAGAGCCAGACTGTGCACTATACTACACTCCAGTTTACTTGCAGGTTTGACAAACCACTTCAACGATGATTACAGCGAGTTCATTAAGAACCCTTCTTTCAGGATGCGCCGTTTCGATAGATTGAAGTTTGAGTCTGCCATGGAGTTGATAAATAGAATGAAGAGAGAAGACCAACTGAATTCGGAAAACTGCTCGCTCTATAGCTCACCCGAAAATCCAGGCAGTGGGCTTTTGACGCGGGATGCTTCTATTCTCAGTTCAACGAAGTTCGCTAATTGGAACAAGTTCAAGAAGAGAGATTCTTAATTGAATTCTCGCAAAAGAACAGACAAAACTGAACTATTTATTTCCAGAATTTGAGCATTTGAATACCATGGTCTTTGGGATTTGGTCATCTCGTCTCTTGCATTATCTAAGGCAGTCAGATTGCAGATGCAGGGTGGAAGCCTACAAGAGACTTACTGCAGGCTCTATAATAAAGCAGTTGGGTTTGAAGGGTTTATACAGAGGTACTAGCGCTTGTTTGTTGATTACTAGTGTAGACTGTCAGAACTAAATTGGTAGTTTTATACCTGCTGGTGGATTTGTGGGTATGCGTACAGCTTCTCTTGGTATATATTGAATCACCCATACACTCGACTCTGTCAGCCCAAACCCAGGACTAAAGACCATAGTATGAAGTGCTCCCTCTACAAGTGGAACCCTAGGATTGTTAATTGCATGTACTGAAATACTACTACACTATTGCTACACTATTAATACTACTACACTATTGCTACACTATTAATACTACTACACTTTTGAGTGACTTCACCCACATTATACTGTCATCGCTACCGTCACATTGAAACATTGACTTCACCATGCCATCATGTAACTGTTAAAGCATTACTCTATTATGGTTTACTGTATCACTCGACTGTTCTATTGCCTGCTCTACTCTATCACCCTGCATAAGTCTATTGATTACTGTATTGATTACTGTATTGATTACTGTATTCATTACTCTATTCATTACTCTATTCATTACTCTATTCTTTACTCTATTCATTACTCTATTCACTACTCTATTCATTACTCTATTCATTACTCTATTCTTTACTCTATTCATTACTCTATTCATTACTCTATTCTTTACTCTATTCTTTACTCTATTCATTACTCTATTCTTTACTCTATTCTTTACTCTATTCATTACTCTATTCTTTACTCTATTCATTACTCTATTCTTTACTCCACTTTCATACTCCACTTTCATGTTTCCTTTTCCTCTACTGTCACTGTCTTTTCCACCGACTGTGGTATCTTCAGTTTGTTTTCTCTTTTCCGCAAACTCTTCCCTTCAATATATTATTCTACTGTTCCTACTGGTGTACTGTCATATCTACTCTACTCTCTACTCTACACTACACCATACCCAAGTGAATTACAATCTACTCAGTCATATAGTCTATTGACTCTGTTGACCCCATTGACTAACACCATTGGTTACTATTGTCTGTACCTAATTCAGGATATCCACGTTTACAAACTCACAATTATGACAGTTAATGTTCGGGAGAAAAGGGGGAGTAGGTGTAGCATCCCTATGATTTGATTACCAAGTCTGACTGATTCCTGGTCTTGACTGTAATTGGTAACCACCAATGAAACATTGGCAGTATGGTTTCTGGTGACCTGGATGTGATGTTTGGTACGTGACCTGGAGGTGATGTTTAGCAAGTGACATTGTCCTCCACTCCTCTCCTCCTCTCCTCCACTCCACTCCTCCACTCCACTCCTCTACTGCACTACCTCTATAGTGCACTGACTGACCTGAACCTCACTCTCACTCTCACATACTTACACTGAGCAATACTTTACGCACTACTATCAACAGACAAATGCTCCCTAATGAAATACTAAAACTACGGATCCCACATGCTCTATATTAACATGTGAGTATGACCTGCTATTTCCAAAATTGCTTTGTTATCCAAGTAATACCACGCTTCTTGTTTTAGGAATTACCCGAATTGATAGTCACGTACTTCTACCAAACCCTTTGAATGGTGTGAAGTTTTTATGGTGTATGACTATCTAGGTCCTGGTTTGTGTGTGTTAGCAGTAAGTAGGGAGTGTGTAGTGAGTAAGTAGTGAGTAACCAGTGAGTAAGTGTGAATGTAGTGCGAGTATGGTATGGATGAGTGTAGAAAGAAGAATGCAGGAACTCACACTCTCCACACTTGTTCATATGACCAAACAAGGATACATTCATTCCTGTATCTTCAATATAAACGTATACTACCATTTACTTGCACTCTAGTGCCTCTACACTCGCTTGTTCATGTGATTCGTTAATACCAGTACCGGCTCTATTTCTTCTCAGTAGCTGTCCCAGTCTATGGGCTCAGGGTTAGCCAGCAACTCCTGCTCAACTATCTGAATGTCACGGTTCTTCAAAGAACCCATGGTCTTTATGTTGGTGTTGTTTCCGGCACTTTGGATAGGTGCAGTGCTGCGGAAACTCAAACTGTTGAAGACCTTCGAGAACTCCACGTCGTCCAAGTCGTCGGGAAGGTCACACCACGACTTGGGCTGCGAGAGCTCCGTGGCAGACGATTCTGCCAATGACGGCATGGGGATGCTGTATGCTTGTGTCTGCTGTAAACGACCAGATCCAATGGGAATACTGCTCATGTAGCTATCGTGGCCTGGAAGACTCTCATCCTTTAGGTCCTCCTTATCGATCTCGTCCTTGGTGCTGGCCTTGGTGGAGAAGTCGTCCATGTCAAAGACTGACTCTTCGTGGACTTCTGACACGTCCTCGGAGTCAGGTGCGTTGTTGTAGAACTCCTCCTCTTCCCACACAGTCAACCCATACTTCCAGTTGTCGCCCAATTCCTTGATGAAGAGGTCAAAGTCACGCAGTTGGCACTTGTGGTGGTAACTGGCCAAATCGTCCTCTGTTCCTCCTGCCTTCAAGAGGTGCATGAACACATTGAAGCATGTCTCGTTCATGTCCGGATAAATATCGTAGAGCACGCTTGTGTTGTTGTAAAACACGAAATTCTTGAAGTTGCTATCGGACTCCAAGGATTTCTTGACCGTCTTGCCCCGCATCTTGAAGCCATCGGGCGAAACTCCCATATCGTCCCGCACGCTTTCGATGGGCTTGAATGGGGCGAAGCCAAACACTGCAGTCAAGAGTGTGATACCAACGGACCAGTAATCGGCGGCCTTACAATCGTAAGACTGCACCACAAACGAGGGGTTGGAGCTGATGGGCGTGTGCAAGAAACATTCGGGGGCCATGTACTTCTCAGTGCCAACATTAAACACGGTACTAGTGCGGTTGAACGTGGCCAAACCCCAGTCACAGATCTTGACTGAGCCCGATTCGGTAAATAAGATGTTCTCGGGTTTAATGTCCCTATGATAAATATTCAAGGAATGGCAGTACAGCAAGCCCGAGTGGATTTCCTTGGCCAAGTTATATACATCCACAGCACTTGGAGAAGAACCCGAGTGGATCACATCGTACAAGTCACCATTGGCACAATACTCCAACACCAACACCACAAAATGGGCGGTATCGAAGCTATCCAACAACTGGCAAATGTGCTTATTAGCATGGCCTAGTCTCTGCAAAACATCGATTTCATGACGAGCCATATTCTCCACATCCTTGGACTTGTGCATGGCCTTCAAGGCCACGTGGCGGCCATTGACGGTATCAAGGGCCAAGGATACCCTGCCAAAGGAGCCTTTCTGGATCTGCTGGATGAAGCGGTATTTGCCGTGGAGTAAGAGCAGGCCCTTCTCGTACATTTCAAAAGACGAAGTGCAAGATTCGGCAGTTGAAGTACAAGATGGATCGTAGGACATTGTGGATATAATTTGGGGGAGCCAACTAAGCAGTTGAGGTGAAGGGGTTAAGGAGCCACAGGTTGAATAGGGGAAGAATGAGATCGGGTATAAGGCAGTAAATAGATAACGAAGAAACTTTGAGAACCAGGGCTATTTTGGCGAAGTGAATTTGCAATACACAACAGACACGAAAGGGCGGTCCAGCAGGATTTTGAATGGCACCAAGAGAATGTGAGGCGAAGTAACAGACAATGAAAGGAGAGGTTCCCCAGGTTTATAGTGGAGCGCGCGAAGAGTCATGGAAATCTGTGGAATGTGACGTGCGCACGAGCGCACGTAGGAGGTGGGCCAACGGTCTGGAGGCGGCCTGTATGACGAACCAGTGCGACTATTAGGGCCTCGAGCTCCGCACGGACTGCACACAGAACCTTTCTGGGCCAACTCTACTCCAACAAAAGGTACCCTATCTGTATATACATGGTTAGTGTATACAGGGTTAGATAAAGGGTTACTACGCGATTCGTCATAGACACATCTTACAGTCATTACAGATTATATTTGTAACAGATTATACTTGTAACAGATCGTATTTGTGAAAAAAACTATGGACATTCCTTTAATGGTGTATTCAATTGGCGGTTGGGCTGAGGGGATGTATGTTGTAGGGAGAGGCAGTTTATTGGTTGGTGCGATGTTTCTAAGTTGTTCGAGAACTGAAGCTTCGCGAATTTAGACTAGCTTAGGGAGTCTAAAATGATCTTTCTTTTTTTGGGTTTGGATATCCCAATAGAGAATAAGGTTGAGTATGAATAGGAGATCAGGTGAGTCAGTAGAAAGAGATGATTAGTATGGGATTAGTGAAGAGATCAGTGTGTTTATTACGATTTTGGTACTGGGTTAGTAGAGTGCTAGTAGTCAATTGCTGGTAATACTAAGTTGGGAGTTGCTGTTTTAGCTGGATTGATGGGATCTTACCGAGGGTGTCGGACCGAGGGCGGGACCGGGGGGCGGACCAGGCACTTCCGGGGGGGGGGGGGGGGGGGGGGGCCGCGCCGGGGGGGGGGGGGGGGGGGGTGATAGGGGGTCACTTGTATGCAGTTCCGGGGCTTTTATCCAGTTCCGGCCTATTGACTGGGGTCGTTTCATCCTCTACAAAAAATTATGGATTCTAGATTTTTAAGCAGTTATGGGTTCTTCTCGGGTTCAAGATGAACTTGACTTTTCGGCAACCTTGAATCTCAAGTGTGCAGTGAAATACAAGAGTTGTGGTGCAAGTCACGTGACCATGCAATCAATTCCGAGGTTCCGCCACCGAAATGTTCAGCCACAATTTGCACCCATCCATTTCCTTCGGCCTTAGTCCATCTACACTCCTATCTTGCAACGTACGTATCCTAGTGTAGCAAGTAGTTCCAAACTCTCCATCTACACTCCTATCTTGCAACGTACGTATCCTAGTGTAGCAAGTAGTTCCAAACTCTCCATCTTGACATCCATAAGAAATATTCTCTTAATAGTGCATTAGTCAGTGGGTACTAGCCACACTAAAATTCCACAACTGCCAGACTACCTGACTTCGAAGCACTCAACATCACTCTTAGATATTTCTGACTTCATTTCTGACTTTACTTTTTGGAGCAGCTGCTGAGAGGTTTTTCCAAGTTTAAGAAACTGTCAGTCTTGGTAAAAATGTAGAGGCAAATATAGGGAAAGATAGGGAAAGATAGGGAAAGATAGGGCAAAGATAGGGCAAAGATAGGGCAAAACCAGAGCAGAACTAGAGCAAAACTAGAGCAAAACTAGAGCAAAACTAGAGCAAAACTAGAGCAAAACTAGAGCAAAACTAGAGCAGAACTAGAGCAAAACTAAAGCAAAAATGGGGCAAAAATAAGGCAAAAATATGTCTAGGATAGTTAGAAGTTCCACGCCATCGTTGAGTTGGTGGTGTTGTGGCATACAGGGAAAAATATCACTTGTAGCTGGAGACCACTTGTAGCTGGAGACCACTTGAAGGAGGTAAAAGTGTATTGAGTGAAAAGGACTGTTGTTGAGTAAGTCCTGAGAGTAGGGATTGTACGGAGTAGTGTGACTGCAGCAGCCATGATTATCTGGTCGATTACCAATGCATTCACAGGAGGGCCAAATACTTTTAAATCAAGTAGTTATAAAAACAATGACCATCTTTTTGGTCATCTTTATTCTAGCCTACGTTTCACGGAGCTACGTTAATGTGTGTTCCGGCGAAATTCAGTCTAGTGTAGTCCACCATTTAAGTCCAGTCCAGTCAGTATAGTATAGGTTAAACCATAGCACACTTACAGTCTATAGTACCTACACTATAGTACCTACATTATAGTACTTACATGATAGTACTTACTCTATTAGATCCACCAGGTAGTGTCCTACCTATGGAGGTATTTCAAGCCCTCACTGTCTAATCCTAACAATGGCCATACCAAGATGCTAAGTCCCAACATCGCATGATATTGGGACGGCGTTCAGTGCTATTGTTCTCGTGCTAAGTCTCACGCCCTTTTTCTCTAAAAGTATTTAAGTACCTCAGATTCCTCCCTCGGAGGAATCATCGGCGAATGAACATAGTAAACAGAGTACCTGACGTAACCGGAATCTAACAATAATACTTACATAANTAACCGGAATCTAACAATAATACTTACATAATACTTACATAATACTTACACTATAATACTTACATAATACTTACACTATAATACTTGTAGTTTAGTCTAAGTAGGATTCTAGAAAATGTTTACAGTGTGTAATAAGCATTCATGTCAAGGTACTGATTCGTGTAATGATGTTAGAATTATCATGCAGCCTGAGCCTAAAGCCTGGATTGGCAATATGAACGTCTAAGCTTCAACGGTTGGTGAATGTGAGGATCTGAGGATCGTTGCTAGGAACGATAATACTAAACGGTGCTCTAGTAAAACTCTAATAAATCTCTAGTTAAACCCAACAAACTCTACTATAAAAGGTTATCTGATGTGCTAGTGTCTAGTGTCTTAGTGGGAACTCCCAGGAACTCTTGCATCAGTTTGGATTTTAGTTCTTTCTAGTCAATTTAGTCTGGCACCTAGTGTATAGTATAGTTTTCTATACAGTGTACTCTATAGTTTTGTTTTCTATACAGTGTACTCTATAGTTTAGTTTTCTATACAGTGTACTCTATAGTCTAGTTTTCTATACAGTGTACTCTATAGTATAGTTTTCTATACGGTGTACTCTATAGTCTAGTTTACTCTACAGTGGACTCTATAGTTTAGTCTACTCTAAAGTGGACTCTATAATTTAGTCTTCTCTAAAGTGTACTCTATAGTCTAGGCTAGTCCAACTTGGTGTAGCTCGCATTGTAGGTGCTCCGTTTGGTGTAGTCCTCTATACTATACTTACATTCTGATGTGCTCTTTATACCAGTCCCCCACTGATTCATCCATCTAGCATCTACTATAGATATCTGCCATTTACCTACCATGTACTCGTCCTTTGATATTCTGTTGTAAATTTCTCGTGAGAACAAGCATCACTATTAATATCTCCAGAAAGTACTCCAGTCGTTACTGGTCGTTACAATAATTGATTCTAGTTTGACCATGTGGTGTTTTGGATTCCAGTACGCCTAGTATACTAAGTCGGGAAGTCTAGTTAAGTAGTCTTATACCTTCTATGACTTTACTACTTTACTACTTTACTACTTTACTACTTTACTACTTTACTACTTTACTACTTTACTACTTTACTACTTTACTATGACTTCAACTATGACATGACTTTACTATGACTTTACGATGACTTTACTATGTCTCTAGTTCTTGGTCCAAGATCTTGTTCAGATGTTAGGGTGCCAGTAGTATTTGGTACTCAATTGCTGATTCAACTCCAGAGCCTTGTAACTTCCTGCCTCCAGCACTCTCTAGTCTTGCGGCTCCTCTGCTTCTGTTGCTCCTTAGTTTTTCGGCTGACCGCACTGAGACCAGATTTCTGCAAACTCTAATTTCTACGCAATCTACGATTTTGAGAATCCATGATCCGAAGCCTCACTCCTCACACAACTCTCCACTTTATGTGTATTTCCACACGCTCACTACAAAATTCATTATTCACACCCCAATTTCTCACACCAAAATTATTACACCCAATTATCACACCAAAATTAGTTCCACACTAAAATTATTACACCCAATTATCACACTAAAATTATTATACCCAAATTACCCAATTCATCACTCATAATTCATTACACTAAATTAGCCTATCCCAAATTAACCTATCCCAAATTAACCTATACCAAATTAATCTATCCCAAATTAGCCTATACCTGTTAGACCCACCATGGGTAAACACACTACCCATAGAGGTATTTTTAGATCCTACGAAAGCCAATGACTTGTCCAATGCGTCATACCCACCTATTGGGGATCCATCGGCGAATAAACATACAAAACAGAGTACTGGACGTAACCAGAATCTAACAATACCAAAATTCCCCAATTCATCATCCAAAATCATCACTCATGATTCATTCTATACCAAAATTTACTACTTCAAAACCTAATTACTACCATTGATTAAATCTATTCTTTTGCATTGCTTTTTTCCCTTTTTCGTTATTTAATTTGTACTTTTTTGTTCTTGTTTTAGCAATTTCCTGCATCCTGTTGCTTATTGCCTTTTTTGGCCAAGTTTACATCGTGGCATGCGCACATGCGATTCAACTCTACATACAAACAATGCCGCATTCATGAACACACAATACGCACTACAATAGACATACATAATAGGCAATGTTATAATAGAACCTATCTGCCAGGAGACAATAAAACGGACAATGGAACGCATAGTGGGGAGAGATAATGAGTGGGGTAAGAGGCTGAACTGACCAATGATATGGTTGGTTTTAATAAGCCCGTTTGATTGCAGGCTGTGTATTTGTTGGTATTTTGAAGACTCTTGTTTTTCCTTTCTTTTGTTTTTTTGTTATTTTTTTTTTTGGTGCTCCGGTTATGGATACATCGTACGATCTTGCATTGACCAGGGCCGCGAACCGTGTATCCGATACCACTTTACAGAATAACCCACTCGAATATAGTCTAGTCAATTTGAACTGCATATTCAGTTGATTATGTAAGAGTATACTGGATTTCTGGTGTAGTGTAGTGACTGATCCGATAGAAAGTGTAGTGTAGTATTCCCTGATTCATTATTAATTGATCCCTGATGGGCCTATTTACATCCCACCTATTGCTTGAGCAAAGCGTCAATTTCCGCAGACAAGCTCAAAGGCTTGGTCAACGAGGAGTATCTCTGAACAACCTCGCCCTTCTTGTTGATCAAGAACTTCTCGAAGTTCCACTTGACGCGGCTGAGGCCCATGAGCCCCGATTTCTGTGACTTCAAGAACTTGTACACGGGGTCTGCGTCGTCTCCATTGACCTTGACCTTCTCCAACACGGGGAACGTCACGCCATAGTTCAACGAACAGAACGAGGCGATTTCGTCCGACGATCCGGGCTCCTGGTTTCCGAATTGGTTGCATGGGAATCCAAGGATCTGGACGTCCTGGTCGGCGTACTTCTTGTTCAACTCCTCGAGTTCCTTGTACTGGGGAGTGAAGCCACATTTGGAGGCCACGTTAACGATGACCACCACTTTGCCCTTCAATTGCTCAAAGGGGTAGTCTGCGCCCTTGGCGTCTTTGGGGGAGAGTTCGTAGAAAGAAGACATTTTTGGCTACTAATAGTTTGTGGCTGGGTATTGGGAGGGGGAGGGGCTGCCTATTTATCTAGTGGGCCCGAGGCCTTGTGTGCAGGCGTCGATGCGCCATGTCTGGTCTGGCCCATTCTATGAGTAAGCAGGTTGCTCTATAAGTCAGCAAAGAGGAATTTGGCCTCAGCTCGGGAATTTAAATACATTAATAAACATTTGCGCTACTGGGCACACTCTGCCCCGGTCCCAATACTAACCACTCCATTTCATGAATCCGCTACTCCATCCACTGATCAAACAATAGACCACGCACCGTCGAGGCCACAACAATAGGACTGGCACCATCGAGTCTGCAACAATGTCTCAAATGTCTCACAATCACCACACCGCCAGAACAATAAGATCTATATGAGAAGACCACAATAGCAATAAGTGGGGTTTCCAAAGTGTGACAAATAAAGATCAAACAATTGAGACGTTAAAGATGATACCTCCCCAATGGATCATACAAGCTCTATCAACCACCGTTAGATGAAGTAACGGTCTCCCACAAACCCCACGCTGGAAATGGCAAACGCCGCTCCTGCAATGTAGGATGCGATGCTGAAGGCCGATTGAATGTTATCGAGCTCATGCACGCGCTCCTTCTTGCGCAAGGCATTCTCCACCTCTTCCTCAATGGAGTATGCAGAGTTGGACAAGCTGGAGCCTTCAGGCGTCACGGGCGACGACTCACTGGAAGAAGAACTCTCGGAAATGTTCACATACGACAGATCCAAAGCCTCGGGCTCGGAAGCAGCAGGAGTAACAGCAGGAGCAGCATCCTTCTTTTTAGTCTTTTTGCTCTTCTTGGCCTTCATCTCATCACAGTATGCCTTCAAATCATCAGTTATAGGCATCAAGGACTTGCCGCCCTTATAGAACAATGCCAAGAGCGCCAATGGCGCACCAAGTGCAGAGTAAATCAAGTATGGGTGTTTGCCCGAAGCACCCGAGTACTTATAAGCAGTTCTGAAGGCACTGGTGGACAATGCAGCCAAGGCCAAGTTGACCACGTTGGTAATGGACAAATGGGTCTTTATACGTTTGGACAACGACCGGTCCTCGAGGCCATGCACAGAGTCCTGGTTGTTTAGCGATCTGATCAAGTCGGGAATGCTCTGGAAAGACTCATAGACTAATGAACCTGTTAACAAGCCCAAGGAAGTCACTCCGCCAAGAGTGATGATGGTGATACACCTGCCCATAGTAAAGCTAGAATGTGACTTGATTGCGGGAAAGTTTCGGAATAACGGTGTCTTGGATTGACAATTGGTTCCGATGTATGGTGGGGAATCGAGGGATGTGGGCCGTCACACGGAGGCAACGAGTACTGCGGGATGCACGGGTGCGCATGGGGTCTCCACCTCGGTTTGCTGCCTTAACCTTCTAGGCCAAGAGACCTCGATGTATTTTTTCGATGCGTTCGCGCGAAAAAAAACTTGAGGAGGCGCGCGGAGG